>JAQZBX010088816.1:0-12697 GCA_029593785.1 Cabassous unicinctus
ATAAATAAATCTTTAAAAAAAAAAAAAGACCACGAGCTCTGGTGGCAGCACTCAGATCTGTCAATCTTTAACTGTGTGGCCTCTGTAAAACGGGGGTGATGATCACAGCACCCATCTTGGAGGACCTCGCTAAGTGTTAAGGCAGATTATGCATCTAGAGCAGGGGCGGCAAATTACGGCCCTTAGGGGCCAAATCTGACCTGCCACCTGTTTTCACATAGCTCAGGAGCGAAGAATGGTTTTGTACATTGGTAAATGCCTGGGAAAAAAAATCAGAAGAAGAAAAATATTTCATGACACGTGCAAATTATATGAAACTCAAACTTGAGTGTCCATGAATAATGCCTTATGGGAACACAGCCACACCTGTTCCTTTGTGCACTGTCTGTGTCTGCCTTTACGCTACAACAACGGAGGTGAGTGGCTGCAACAGAGACCCTAGGGCCCGCAATGTCTAAAATATTTGCTGTCTGGCCCTGTGGTAGGCAGAATAACAGCCCCAGAGATGTCCAGATCCTGCTCCCCAGAACTTGTAACCATGTTGGCTCACATGGCAGAGACTTTGCACAGGGATTGAATGAAGGCTCTTGAGATTGGGAGACCCTCCAGGTCACCTGGGAGGGCACACTGGTCCTTATAAGAGGGAGGCGGGAGGGTCAGGGTCAGAGAAGGAGACGAGACGACAGAAACAGAGGTCAGAGAGAGAGGACGATGTGAAGAAGCCGTGCGCTGGTTTTGAAGATGGAGGAGGGGCCATGAACCCAGAAATGCAGTGCCTTCCGAAGCTGGAAAAGGAAAGGAAGTGGATTCTGCCTCCAGGAGGAGTGCAGCCCGGCTGACACCTTGATTTTTGGACTCCTGACCTCCAGGACTGTACGAGTAAATGTGTGTTGTTTTAAGCCACTCAGTTTGTGATCATTCGTGGAGGCACCCATGGAAAACTAACCCAGACTCCTTACAGAAAAAGGTTGCCGACCCCCAACGCTCTCGGAATACATCAGTTTTCATTCTTTTGCTGTATTTCCCAGGGCAGTGGTAAGGCTGGAGAGCTGGGGGAAGAGTCCAGGGGCTGTACCAGGGGAACACAGGTTAAGGGGAACCCCAAGATGCGGCACCAGGAAAGGGTGCGTCCGAGCTACCTGTTCCCACTGTGCCACTGCTCCCACTGGGAGAGGGCAGCCCTGGTTGCCCCCTCCCAGGAGCAAGGGTCCTCAGCAGCCCTGGCCACCTCCTAAATGTTATTCCTTCCCAGACCTCAGGTCAAAGCCTAAATAGCCTGCTTGGCTGAAACGACACCTTCACCGCTTTCCAAGGAGCCCAGTTTCCTCTTCTATACCCCACACAGAACCACCAAGCGTCAGCTCACGCACGGAAAAGGAGAGAACAGGGCCCACGAGAGCAGCTCCATCCAGTGATGCTGATCTAGTTGCTCTGCAGGAGCAGCTCCAGCTGTTGAAGTAGCAGCTTCTCCTTCCACCAACCGAGTCACAGGGAAACACACACACACACTACCCTAGCGCCCTCATTAGGTGAGTGTGCTGCCTGCATGCGTGTGTGTGTATCTGGAAACCAGGGACCTGAGGCCAATCAGCCTCTCAATGCTGACCCCCAGATTTCTCAGTGCTGCACAGACTCACTGGCCTTCTGTCACCACAAACCCACCCCTCCTAGTCTGAGAAGAGAGGGGGTGACTGCAAATTCCAGCCCCATGGAAAAATCCTTCCTCAGCTGCTAGCAGGATGACCTGCGAACACACATCCCTCCACTGTCCCCCTGCAGTACCGTGGTCAGTTCTGAGGTGGTCACCCACTATTCATGCAAGAGCCCTGAGAGCTAATCGTGGCACCTCCCTCTTCCCCCACCCCATTTAATTCATCATTGATCCCTGCTGATCCAGCCCCCAAAATGTGTCCGTCCACTCCTCTCCTCTCCCGCCCTGTCCAAGCCACCATCAGCTATTTCCTGGACGACTATAAGAATCTTCCCAGTTCCACTCCTGTTCTGCACACAAGCCATTGCAGACTGGACTGTGCCACCCTCCGCATAGAACCGTCCATGGCTGCCGATGTCAGAGTTCCTCCACATGCCCCCACACACTTCTCCAGCCTCATCTTTCCGAGTCTCCCTGCCCTGCTACCCCTGCCCCCCACTTCTTCTGTCCCTGGACAGACCCACATCTTTCTCACCTTGAGCTCTCTGCATGCTGTCCCACCCTCCCTTCCCCCAACTGCCTCAGGTCATCTTAAATACCACTTCCTCTAAAAGGCCACCCTGACCTTCCCATCTAAATTTGTTCCTGCTTTGAAACTCATTCCAAGCACCCTAGAGTCTTCCCTCATTGCACTTATCACAATTGCCATTACATTTTTATATTTGTGATCATTTGTTTAACATCTGCCATTCGCCCACCACTAGATCATAAGGGCCGTGACGGCAGCTTGTTCACCCATCTAACCCCTGGGGCCAGCAGAACAGAAGTTCCACAAACATCTGCCGAATCAATAAATGAATAAACAAATGACTGGTGAAGTCCCCAGAAGGTGGAAAGGCTGCGGAGAGTCCAGACACACGGTAGCCTCTGACTGTGGGACAACCAAGCCAACCAGACCCAGGGCCTGCCCCCAGCCCAGACCTGGGACTCCAGCTTCCAGCCCCATGTCACTGCCCAGGCTCGAGGGCCCCAGGCCTAGGGGGCAAGGCCTCCTAGTCTAGCTCAAGGTTCAGGTGCCTCCCTGGGGCGACACCCTCCAGAAATGGCCTCCACTCAGGCCACCCCATGGGCCCAAAATGCCCTCTGCAGGCCTTTCTGCCCATTCTTTACAGCACTTAAGTCCTGCTCAGGTTTCACCTCTTCCAGAAAGTCCTAATTCATCCCTCTCTACAACCCTATTTGTGGATTCCAGGAAGTGCAGGACCATAGGCCAAAGTGCAGACACCTTCCTCTCATCTTGTCTGCACCTCTTCTTGTGTCTATGGCTCCTTAGGTTCCTGAAACATAAGCTCCTCAGCGCTGCTACCAGGAAAGTCAGGAAAAGCAGCCCACACGGTACCTGCCTGACTCACCTCGTTCATAGGACTGTGGAGAAAGTCTGCCCTCAGGTAGGGTACTGGAGTCCTAGTCCCACCTCAGCCACCAACCAGCTATGCGACCCATGGGAAATTGTTTCATTTGCCCCTTTCCCATGTCTTAATTCCCCACTTGTAAAATGAGGGTGTTGGAGTGCTTGATCCTTGATAGTTTTTCTAATTCTTTGATTCTGTAACTCTTGCCTTCTAGACTACACTTTCCCACTTGTGTCCCAGCCCTAGACTCTGCGACCTCTACACACACACACACACACATACACACACACACCCCTACATACACACTCAAGTCTGCAACTCCACCTGCAATCAGCTTACCCCTCCCTGGATACAACCACACACATGCAAACACACCAGGAGTCACCATGGCTTCACCTACAAACAGCACAGACAAGGCCACCAATGGACTCTCCTTGAAGCAGGGCCTCCCACAGCATAAATCACCAGGGCAGCCTGGCCTGGGAAATGGGCTTGTTCCTGAAGCTCCATGAATAAAGAAACAGGCACAGCTGGCCTATTCATAATCAGCATAAAAAACTGATTAGCCCTTTCCAGATTAAACATTATTGTTTCAACAGCAAACATAAATCAGCTAGACATAGGGGCTCACCTCCCTCTGCTGCAAAGAGCGGTATCAGGTAGAAACCAAATGGGGAGAGGTGACTTGAGGCAGCAGGGGCAGAGGGCTCTTTCCTGGAGATGGTCCCAGCTGTACGAAGGGACACGGGAGGGGGAGAGCAAGGGAGCAGACGGCTCCTCACACCCATGGGGAGAGAGGGCTCTCCCCCATCACCAGCCAGGCAAGCGAGCAGAGGCACAGCACCTTCTCCCAAGGTGAGATGTACAACAGCCTAACAACCTTACCTTGTGCTTCTTGACACCGCAGCCTCAGCGACTTATGGCTCTTGGAGCAACATTGACCAGTGGCCAGCCCGGGGCTGAAGGTGAGATGGTGGGATGGTATCACGTCACAGGAAAGAGCGTGGCCGAGGCACACTGGGTGCTGGCCCGGCCCTGCCTCCCAGGCTCACCAGCATGGCCTTGACCAAGGACCCTCTCCGCCTGGCCTGGGCTACTCGCCAACATGAAGTGGCCTGTGTAATTGAAGAGTGTGTGTCTCTGGAGTTGGACAACACTCAAGCTCAGTTCCCAGCTGATCCACTATCCTGCTGTGTGATCCTGAGTAAATTTAGTTACCATCGCCAAATCTCAGTTTCTACATTCGGAAAAAAATGGGGAAAGGGCTACCTACCCCAGGGAGTTGTTGTAAGGACTAAATGAGACCCTGTGCTTGAAAACATCTGACGCATGCTCGGGGCAGAGGAAACACTTAGCAAATACTCAGTTCACTGACCTCCTCAGTCGCCTCATCTGCCTGCCCCGCCACCCACTTGAGGATGCCGGGAGAATGCTGGAAGCTGCAAGGATGGGAATCCTTTGTGAAAAGCACAGGCTCCTTATAGAGAGGATGGAAGACAGGGGCTGGGGGGGCAGGGGCTCTGGAGTCAGCCCTGGGTTTTGCTCCTGGCTCTGCCTCATACTCCGCGTGACCTCAGACAAGTGACATGACCTCTACGGTCTTGGTTTGCTCCTCTGCAAAATGGGAATAATAGAGCCTCCCCCGTGGGGCTGCTGTGAGGCAGATCTTTCCCTGTGCTCCAGCCTCACTTGCAACTCCCAATATCTGAGTACCGGCATCTGGGCCTGAGGGCTTTTTCTATCTCCACAACTGCAGGAATTAACACCACCACCCCACCACCCCCACCCCCCGGAGCAGCCCTCAACTGAGGAGGATGCCATTAGGGAGGTGGTGTATAAACACCCTACCTTCCCCCCTGGCCCCTGGGTGAGATGATTCTAAGGCTAGAGTTTCACACCATTTCCCAGCTTCGCCCGCTGACTGTGGTAGCTAACTTTCAGAACAGACTCACCGGCTGCCTCCTCTTCCCTGAAACACGTCACCACTTCCCTACTGGCAGCACCTCAACTTCCAAAACCACTTTCACCTGAACCCTTGTCTCAGCATCTGCCTCTGGAAGAGCCCAAACTAAGACAAGCACCTCTCACGTGGCAAGCATTCGGTCAGTGTTTGCAGTTATGTCTGTTATAAGACTGGGCAGGACCTGGGCTGTTACTTCTACTTCTGGCCATCAGCAGTAAAGGGCAGTCCTCTGGCTTGCCAGGAGATGGGGAGAAGGCATCAGAGACCACTGCAGTCACATCCACCCTGCCACCAACTCCAGCCCCGACCATGAGCACCTACAAGAGGAGGCTCACCTCTTTCTTCCTGAGCAGGGGAAGGAAGGCCATAAGTTTCGGTCAAGGAGAAGACAAGGACTCTGGTGGTTCCCCTGGCAGCTCCAAAAGGCAAGGCGCCAGCCGAAGGAATGGCTCCAACAAGTGCTGTGTCCATAGCATTGGTCTCCGGACTCACTGCCCAGCCTGGGACACTTGTGCTTCAAGCTCCAGAGGAACAGCAAGCAGGAGAAAAACTGGCCCTGGCCCAGCTGTGATGGACAGCTTAAAAAAGGCTCCGTAAAGGACGGTTCACCTATGCCAGACGTGTATGATGGAAAGAGCCTCCTGGCAAGGCTCCTGCTGTGGGACCCCTCCATCCACCCTGCCTGTTGGCCTGCTCGGCCTAAAAAGTCTTTTATTAGTCACAGGGTCTTATACATAGACACACACACACATAATATTAGCTGATTCTATTTAACTTTACTTCTAGGACCTGGAGCATGTGGTGACTCCCTTAAGCCTGCCCTTTCGCAATCTAGTGCCCATGGCCCACTTCAGGGCTTTCCAGAAACCAGCCCGTCAGGACTAGCAGCTGCATAGGGAGAAGAGCTGGGGCTTAGGCATCAGATGGACCTGAGCTCAAATCCTGGTTCTGCCTCTTTGAGATTATTTTATGACTCCCCAAAAGAGAAAGATTATGTTTGTAAACTAATCTATTCCTCTGGGTATGATACCCTTTGATTGCATTAAATGCAGTTGAGGGACCTTTGATTAGATTACTCGATAAGACTGCTGTAGGGCTTTTTATTGGACTACGTCAGTGACTCAGGTTGAGTCCCCGCCCCCTTGCTGGGTATGATATAATCGGACTCACTTAGGGGAGAACAAAGGGAACTAACTGCCATGTTTGATTCTGCCGTGTAAGAGAGAGGATCGCCTAAGCATGAAGCCCCAAGAGGCTGTGCCCACGGAGCAGCTCAAGAGGAGACCAGCCCTAGTATGCCTGATAGCTTGCAGCTGAATTTGGGAAGAGAGCAGAAAAGCCGAGACTGATATAGGAAACCCTAAGAGACAAGCCCTATGCCAGCTTGCAACTGAAATTGGGAAGAAAGTGGAGCAACTGAGCCTGCAAGACGAAGCCTGGAGGGGAAGGAGAGACCAGGCAGAGATTACCCTCCATATTGCTTCAACACATGGTAGCTGACTTTGGAGAGAAAGCATCTCGACTTGGATTTTTCACAACCTTGGAACTGTAAGCTTTTACCCCAAATAAACACCCTTTATAAAAGTCAACACATTTCTGGTACTTTGCATTGGCAGCCTTTTGGCAAACTAAAACATTAGCTTTGTGATTGTGGCAAGTTATTTAAGGGCCTCTGATCCTCATATGGAATAGTAAAACCTACCAACCTTGCAGAATTATTGTAAGGATTAGGAACAATACCTGAAAAACATCTATCCAATGTGTACTATTCAGCAAGTACCAAATAAACAGAAACGATGGTGTTATTATCCACTGAAATGAATGTCTACGGTTTTGTCTGCCCTACCCACCATTATGCCTTTCTGGCTGTGTGTCTTCCAGCTCCATCTCAACTCTAACCTTGAGGTTTAAATGACAGAGGTGACATCATCTTCCAGTCTAGGGCAGGCATCTGATCCAAGCTGGGCCACTCACAGGCTTTTACACCCCACTCTGGCCACAGTGATTGGTCTAAGAAGGGACTGCTGGCCTATAAGCTAAGTCATTCAGAGTTCTGATCTGGAATTTTATAAAATGGAACTGGGCAGGTAAGGAGCAGTCCCTTCTGGGAGCACAGCTGGGAAGAGAAGAGGCCGAGGGCTGCCAGGGCCATTTATTTGTCTGAGTCACGAAGGGACCTGACTGTGAATGAAGCTGGCCTGCAAAGAGACACTGAGAGGAGAGAGAGAGAGAAGATAAATAGCCTAGCAATACTCCAGCGGCCCAACTCTACCCCAACCCTTCCTAACACGTGATTACATGAGATGCTGCATTTGCCGTTTTGCCTCAGCTCATTCAAGTTGGGGTTCCATTTCTTGCAATTACAAAAGGCCTAATGCACTGTCCAATAGCAGTTGCCCGCCATTCCAGGCTGGCTGGTCTGCTCGCCAGGCACTGTGCAAGCTATGTCCAGCACCCACCACCACGTCTTCCCCCACATACACTACCCGGCCCCACGTGCCCTCCTGCCTCTCTCCTTAGATCTTACTCATCGGAAAGCAGATGTGGCTCAAGTGACTGGGCTCCCATCTACCATATGGGAGGTCCAGGGCTCAACTCCGAGGGCCTCCTGGTGAAAAACAAGCTGGCCGCGTGGCATGCTGGCCCGCGCAGGAGTGCTGGCACACGCAGAGTGCTGGCGCAGCAAGATGATGCAACAAAAAAGAGACACAGAAGAGAGACAATAAAAGATGCAGCAGACCAGGGAGCTGAGGTGGCGCAAGAGATTGAGCGCCTCTCTCCACTCTGGAGGGTCCCAGATCAGTCGCAGGTATCACCTAAAAAAGAGAAGACAAGCAGACACAGAAGAACCCACGGAGAGCAGACAGTGAGGGCAAAACAATGGAGGGAGAAATACATGGATAAATAAATCTTTAAAAAAAAAAATCTTACTCATCCTTCAAGGACCAGCTCAAGGCCCACCTCCTCCAAGAAGCCTTATCCGAACTTCCCCTGAACTTTTAATCCATCAGCCCCATAGCTGAGTGCTTAATAGTTCTCTAATTATTACCTTTGTGTATTGTTCTGTCTGCTTGGCTTTGGGAGGGAGGGACGATGGCTTTGACATTTTCTATATCCTCCACAGCATTGGCATGGAGCTAAGAACATACCAGTTGCTCAACAAATGTGTATTTTCTGAGTGAGCAAACCAGGAAGTGGTAGGTCTAAACCCTTTATCTGCAGGAAGTGTGCATGGAACAGGCCAGACACACCAGCCAATCAGAGAGCATGCCCACCATCCTGCCCACTGGATTCCAGAGAAGGGAAGTACCACGAGCAGGGTCTGCCTTGAAGGTGAATTAGCACAATGGTATAATCATCCTGAACCACTGGTACTTGGGAGGTTGGCAGCAGGGTATAAATTACACCCTAGAATACTATCACCTTGAGGGATGAGTTATGAAATTACAGCTTCCTCAAAATCCATGGGAAACCACAAGGTCCCAAGATGGGTGAACACTCTTGAGCCACTTGGGGGTCTTTGAGAGCAAGTCCAGCCTAGTTCCTGAGTGCCAGCCGGCTCATCCTGGCCACTAAGTGTCCACCCCTGAGCAGAACAGTCCAGTAGGAAAGGCACTGGACCAGCAGTCAGCAGACCTGGGTGCCATCCTGCTTCTACCACCAATGCTTGTGCCACTCTGGGAAGTTACTTTCCCTCTCCTGAGCCTCAGTTTCCTCACCTCAATGAAATGACAGAATTGGACAAGATGATTTCTAAACCCTTACGACCCAGGAGTTATTGATTCTCCTGAATAACTTGCCACGGAACAATGGAGGGTGAGCAAAAAGAGGCAGAGTCTGCCAAACCCCAAGAAGAACCAGGCACCAGGCGATGGGCTGGACGTCGCAAGAAGGTCCCGGTCCCTCTGTCTCATTTCGTCCTCTCAGCACCTCCACGCATAGTAACCACGGCTAACATGTACTAAGGATTTACCACGTGCCAGGCACTACATTCTACATGGATCGTGTCTCTCAATCCTTGCCACAGTCACATGGATGTGAAGGTTCTACTGTTTTACAGACAAGGAAACTCAGGCTCAGAAGGATCCCATAACTCTGAATTCAAAGCTTATTTTATTAGCCTGTATTGCAGGCTGTCTCAGAAACTATCCTTTGCCCTTCCTGGAAGCCAGACCCTGCGCCCCACCCTTAGCCCGCAGTTCAGACAGCAAGCACCAGACATCCCCTCCCTCAGCAGCCACGAGCTCCCCAGGGGAGGGCGGAACCAAGAACAGAGGAGGGGCAGGGCCAGGGCCCTGAGGACGCCGGGCCCCACAGCGACCCTGGGGCCTCAGCCCCAACGTCCTGGGTCTATGGAGAGTCTCAGCTCCAGTCACAATCCAGTATTGAGCAGGGCACTGGGGGATGTGCAGGAGGAGGGGAGGGAACCCGCCACCACAAGAACAGAAGCTGAGCGCTGAGGTGACCAGCCAGGCTGCGCTGAGAGGAGCACCCAGGGGTCGAAAGCAAGCTCTGGATTCACAAGAGGCAGTCACTTCAACCCGGCCAGGAAGGCCAGCGAAGCCTTTAGGAAGACAGCGATTCAATTCAACGTTATTAATAACACCTACTATGCGCAAAGCCCGTGCCAGGCCATATGGGTGGGGGGATGGTTCAGGATGAACAACAACCAGTAGGGGAAGCAGCCAACCATTAGGCGATAAATTACCGCACTAGGGCGGCAATAAGCGACAGGAAACACCCGGGGGAAATAGAGAAAGGGTCCATTAATTCTAACTGGGGTACGTGAGGAGACCAAGGAAGAAAATTTCACCAGAAACTGTACACTTAGTTTCCTGTCTGTAAAATTAGGTTAATAATAGTGTCTACTTATAGGGACTTAACGATATGTGTGAGTTGATCCATTAGAAGCTCTAAAACAGCACCTGGATTAAAACATCGACGTGTGCGCCTGTGTTTGTGCATCTACGTTGTTGTTGTGTTAGACCTGGTGCATAAAGCCTGAGAAAGAGCCCAGTGAGTGAAAAGGGGGAAATGAGAGCACAGAATGGGCCATGACAGGCCTGGGGGAGCCCAAATGCAGGACCGCTTGGGAAACCAAGTAAAGCCCCTGGGCAGCCAGGGCGGAATCTGTACGAAGAGAGGAGAAGGCGGGAGGCTGGAAAGAAAGCAGGAAGGAGCACCTGAGGGGCTTGCTAAGGGTCTTTATTCCATAGGCAGGAGAAGGACACGGCCCAAGCCATGTCCAGTTCATCCGGACGCTACGGAACAATCAACCTGAAGGTGCCTCAAGACTCTGGAGGCCCAGAGGGAGGAGGTCAGGAGGGGGCGCGGGGCCGGGCCCAGGGAAGGCAGCACTGCGGGGAGTCAGGGAGAAGGGCCGCCGTGCTGCCGCTGGTCCTCCCAGGGACTAATGGGAGGCCATCTGTCCCGGCTGACGTGAACGCTTCCCGCCATCCATCTCCCACTCGTTAAATTATCATTTTATAGCCAAAATCTCTCTCATAATTGATAAAAATCTCCTTTTGATGTTCGGCATTATTGGGGGGAAAATGTTTTTTTATTCTTCATTATGTTTTCAATATAAATGTATTTTTCATTAAGCGCTGCCGGGAAAGCAGGATGAGACAAAGACAGCAGGGGGGACTCTCTTTCTCTGGGCCCCCATTCCTCCCCGCACAGCTTCACGGCCACTGGGTCCTTCTGTTCCGTTCCCAGAACACCCCCTTGGCAGCCTTCTCGAGGACAGTGTCAGGAGACAAGGCAGCCAGACCCCAGAACAAAGAAAGGTTTGTGCTTGGGACCAGGAGACGTGAGTCTAAGGGCAGCTCAGTGTGGTCCTCAACTGGAGGCAGGGGAGCAGCCTGGGCGGTGACAAAGGGTGAGCCGACCCCCAGCCGGGCCCTGCCAGTGTGGGAGAAAAGGGAGCAGGGGCTCCCGGGGGCAGGCACAGTACCTGGCACAGAGGTGCTCAATAAATGTTTGTGAGTAAATAAAAGGACTGGGAGAAGTTGAAGCAGCACTGGAAAGAAGGCGGCATAGAATAAGAGAGTATGGGGGCATGTGTTACCAGGGGTGGGGAAGTTCGGCCAGCCGTGGGCCTCCCAGACTGAACCAAGCCCTCAGGGTAGTAGGGCCAGGTTCGGCCCTGCACACACCCACACCCCAGCTCCACCGGGACACGGGAAGGCACGCTTACACAGGAGCAGGCCTGGGGGTGGGTCCTGAATCTGCACAGCCACCAGCTCTGTGACCCTGGGCACCTGTGGCTCCTCCTTGGACCACCCCCACTCCAAACATGGGAGTCAGCTCTGGGGACCAAGAGCACCAAAGTCAGCGTCCCTGGACCAGAGGAGATGTTGCTAAAGGGTCTGGGGAAACTGCGGCAAGTAACAATGACACGCAGAGCTACCAGCAGCCTCCCAAGGCAGCCCGTCAGAGCTTTCTAACGGGGCAGGAAGGGGCTGGCCAGTAGCTGGGATGCTGGGTATGATTAGGGAAGGGAAGAAAAAGGTTTCTTCTAGCAAAATACCGTATGGGACAGAGAACTGTACTGGGTATCAGAAAACCTGGCTAAAGACCCAACCCTGCCATTTACACATCTCTCTGAATCTCAGTTCCTCTCATATATAAAGCATCCAGCACAACACAGAAATGAGACCTAACGTTTACTGTTCAAGCATGTTCTAATGTTCCACATTCAATAATCCATTTAATCCTCACAGCAAGCCTCTGTGGCCAGTGCCGTGACTTAACCCAATGTATAGATGAGGAACTAGAGGACAGTGGGGCTAAGTAAGATGCCCAAATTCACACAGTTAATAAACCAACAGACAATTTGGCTCCTTCCCACCTTGGAGGCTCAAAATAAAGTTCAAGTGCCATGCAAACACAGGGCTGAGGGTGCAAATGTGCAGGCTGAGCCCCCAAGAAATGCCCAGTGGAGGGGCGAGTGTGGAATGAAATCCAGCCCTGGCAGAGCTGCAGCAGCTTGGAAGAAAGGGTACTTTTTTGCATATGGTCTGCCTGGAAGGGATGCCTTTTCCTACTTCTTACAAAGTTCTCCGTGTGTGAGCAGAGGTCCCGTGTGCAGATACGCAGAAATGACTAGAATCATCGCAAAGCATACCGTTCACTACCCGAGTCCCTCACCCCCTCCTGTCCTCCAAGGCCCTGGTCCATGTCTACGGTTCTCCCCACCTGATGCTCCTCCCACAGGCCAGGCACTCTCCCACCTCCCTCCCTGCCCTTCCACCTTGGCTCCCGCAGGTCCTCCTGCCCAGGAGGCCTTCTCTCTGCATCCCCCACCAAGCTTGATAAGTGGTTGATGTTCTTGATGAAGAGTTTCTTTGCCTCTTTTCTGAACTTTGGTTTAAACCTTGGGTGAAACAAGATAAAAAATTTTTTAAAAAGTCACCTCCTTTTGCCCCGTATTCATACAAAACAACTGGGTGCGCATTCTTTCACCTGATGCACAATGGCACCCCTCTCTTCTCTAAACTCTCATAGAAATTTGAATCAGATGGCCCCGTGAGCACCTACAACATACTGTTCTTTTTCCTGGGTACTATGGGAAGTTATAAAATACAGTCAAGTCGAAATTCCCATCCCCATGGGAGTTCAGGGAGTAAAAGACTGATGAAAACATGGTTGATTAAGAGGACATGAGCC
>JAQZBX010088817.1:0-12705 GCA_029593785.1 Cabassous unicinctus
TTTTTTTTTTTTTTTTTTTTGTTTCCTGCTGCCTTTTCTTTCCTTTTCTGTATTTTGCAAGAGGACCGGAAAAAAAATATAATAAATTGCATGCAAAAGGAAGCAAGCAGCTTACTCCTCCAGTCCCTTGTGAGGCTCAGAGTCTCAGACACTTAAGTGGGGAGGTGGTGGCGGGGAAAGGCGTGGAGGGGGGCCGAGCGGGCCCGGGGTTCGCCCGGAATCTGGGGGACTGCGGGGCCGGGCGCTGGGCGGCGGAGGGAGGAGGAAGGGGGATGCGGGGAGTGGTGGGGGAGTCGCCTTAGGAAGTGAGTGTGCGCGAGCGCTTGTGGGGAGATGAGGCAGCTGCTGGTGCGTTTTGGGGTCTCCGATGGGAGCTTTGTGGCGGGCCGGCTGCCTCTCCCCCTCCCAAGCCCCGACTCCCCCCCCCCCTTTTTTTGCACTGGCGGTCGGTCGGCGGGGGAGGCTGGGGTCTGAACCCTTCCATTGCAGCTTTCCTGCTTTCCCGGTAACTCGGGGGCGGCTCGAGCCTTAGAAATGCCGCCGGCCCCTGGTTCCGGCTTCCCGGCTCTGCCGCCGCCGCCGCCGCCGCCGCCGCCAGGGCTGCAGTTACCGCCGAGCCGGGCGCTGCAGCGGCTCCTCCCGGGCCTACAAATACCCCGTCAGCCCGCGCCCGGAGCCCCCTTCCCGGCTTACATAACCGCGCTCCCGGCCTTGTGGGCAAAGCTCAACACGTCTCGCGGGTGGGCAGCGAGGGCGAGGCCCCCGCAGATGTCCCTTCCATGGCCTCCAAAGATGCAGGAGAGGAGTGCTCCGTGAAGGGCGCTGCCGGCCCCTGGGGGTGCGGGCCCTTCTCGTTATCCCGATTTTCAGCATCTTTGGCATTTGCGCAAAGTTGCTCGGGTCGCAGGGGTGAGGTGCAGGGCGCGCGGCTCCTGCACCTGTTCGTGCTGGGCCCAAGGTGAGGGGCGACCCTCAGGTTCCCCAGTAATGTCCGGGGGTCTCTGGTTTGGGTCCTCGCAGCGCCCGATCGACCGCCAGAGATACGACGAGAACGAAGACTTGTCGGACGTGGAGGAGATCGTCAGCGTCCGCGGCTTCAGCCTGGAGGAGAAGCTGCGCAGCCAGCTGTACCAGGGGGACTTCGTGCACGCCATGGAGGGCAAAGGTGAGGGCGTCCCCTCCCCGGGCCGCCCCCCGCGCCGCGGGCCGCGCGCACGTGGGGAGGGAGCTGCCGGTGGCTGGGTTCGTATTTCGCGCCCGCGTCCCCCATTCCAGGGGATCCGGTGACGAAACGAGGCCGAGCACTGGGGGGGTGGGGTGGGGTGGCGAGGGGGGAGGGCAGGCGGGAACGGGGGCCGGGCGTGGGCCTAGACCTGGCCGGCGCCCACCCCAGCAGCCCCAGGGTGGGCAGAGCCAGGGGGTCGGCGGACAGGGGGACCTGGGGACTGACGGACGCGCAGACCAGGGAGGGCGGGAGCGCTGCGTCCTCCCCCATCCCGAGCCGGCCGCGCTCCCTGTTCCCTGTGCTACCTGAGGTACGGCCGCCTGACAGGAGTAGGGGCTCCGGGCGCCCCTCGGGGGAAAGGAGTAAGGCCCCCTGAGGCCTGAGGCTCCCCGAATCCCTTGCCATCGTTGGTCCTGCCAGTTAGGAGCCAGCACTGCGGGCGCCCGGGTGACGCCCCCAGACCTGCGGCCTGCACAGCCCCATCCCCTTATGGGCTCTTGTTAGATTGGAGCAGGGGCTGAGTGAGCTCGGAGTTACTGGGGTGAGCCCCCCCTCTTAAACCTGAGGCCTGGTGGTCAAATGGAGTGACGTTCCCCTCGGGCATAAGGCTGTGTCCGTGTCCCCTGGCAGTTTGAAGTGAAGACTTAGGGCAGCCCTGGGTCTCTTCCCAGGCCTGAGACTTTGAGAGCTCTGCCCCCCTTTTTGGCCCTGCCAGTTTAGAGCAGTTGGGGGAGCCTCTGGGCTTTTGAAGTGCTACCCCGGCCTGAGGCCTCCAGGGCCTGGGTTTGTTCCTGGGCCTGGCAGTGGGAGGGCGGCTGGGGGCCTCCCCCATATGTTGGCGCCATGCTCGGCCTGGGGCTGAGGTCTCCAGGGCCCAGGCCCTCCCTTGCCCGCAGCCTGGGGTCCAGAGTGGCCCCTCTAGCCAGGAACCCAACGCTGCCTGTGGGGTCAGCATTTTGGCGATGCCCTTGCCTATCCAGGCATCTTCTTATACTTTTGTGGTTTGTAGGTTTGTTTTTTTACCTCAGAGTTTTAAGTTTCCTTTATGGTTTGCATTTTATTTATCCTCCCTCCCTGAGAAAATCCTTCCATCCCTCAGTGAGCTGATAACCCGCGGGAAGTACCTCCCTCCTCCGGTTCCGGTCGAGCGGCTGGAGCTGTGGGGTTAGCCCCAAGAAGAGACTATCCCAGCTTTGCATTTTGAAGTTTCTCTTTTGTGCCCATTGCCTCCTGGGGCGCTGGGCTTCTGTGGTGGGGGGTAGTTGTAGGGGGAGGGAAGAAGAAATTTCTTCAACCTGCAGGTTTCTACAGGGCTGCACACTGTGGCTGGCCTTAATTTCCTTAGCATCAGTGGGATTTTAGTTCCTTTCCCTTCTCTGTGCACTTTACAGAGTTATTTGGCAGATCCTATGAGAAAACAATGTGCAAACTCTTCCTAGCCATTCGTGAGGAATTCTTTTTCCTGGGTCTCTAGAACTTTTTTTCAGGCTCATTTGAGGAAGTTGAAGCTGTCCTGAAGCCCCTGACCCCAGGGATGGAGGGGGGAGGGTATTTCAGCGATGGAGCTCCAAAGTGTATCCTTAACTCTGCGAACCAGGCTCCTTTCAAAGGACAGGGCCATGGGGTTTTGCTGGTTAATTCAGAACTGGTCCCAGAACTCGAGGGAGGAGCTGAGAGACCCAAGAAGCCCTTAGCCTGGATTCCAAATAGAAGCTTCTTAAACTTCTCTTCCTTTAAATCCTTAGGAATCCCCATTCACTGTGAGCCCCTGGGGATCAGAGCTGCTGAGGTCAGGGCTTTCCCCGGCTCTGGGTTTTGTTCTTTCCCTCTCTTGTGAGCAGAGTTGCCTTGGCCTCCTCCCCCAAGTCTGCCCCAGTGAACTGTTTCCCTGGGGCTGGGGCTCAGTGGTCTCTCCCTTCTGGCGGCCAGGGAAGGCCTGTGCCCTCGTGGGGACATGAGGATTTATCTCAGCCTCACTCAGCTCTCGGTTCAGGGATGCGGCTGGGTCAGATTACCTGGCTTTGGAGCTGGGGGAGGAAAGAAATTAAGACCGCCTTCATTCTCCAGGGCTTTGGTGGCAGTGACGTTGGGGGGCTATACGTGACAAACCCCAGGACGGCCAACTGCCCTGTGGGTTTTCTTAGGCCTTCCCAGCCCTCTTTGCACTACGTTCACCTAAGGAGCATCCCACTCAGTTCTCCAATTGAAAAAAACTATTGTGCTAGCTACGGGAGAATTTCCCCATTGAAGACCACAGAGCCTTGCCTGGTTCCCTAGTTATTTTGGCACCAAATACACAGTTTCCAGGGAAACCGGCTCCCTTCCCCTCCCCTCCACTAGGCAGGATATCACAATGAGATCTTCACTGATACTAAGTCTAGTTCCAGTAGGCCCTCCTCCCAGCCTCTCAGGGGCTTCAGATCCCCCAGCTGGCATTCTTCAGTTTTGCAGCCCCTTTGCTTCCTGAGTGCAGCCTGGGATGAGTTTCTCTGTCCATCCCTCTCTCTGGGCAAGAGCCACGGCTGCTTCTGCACAGACTCTTTCATTAGTCTCCCTCGGCAGCCCTCGCCAACCTTGGGCTGTTCATTGACGAGTTCTGACCCGTGGGGCATGCAGGGAGTGAGTGGCTGGATAGGCAGAGGAGCTGTTTGTTGGCATGGCTTCCTGGCTTCTCCTGGGCTTTGCCTAATCCTTTTCCAGGGAGCTCTATGGCAAAAGCATAGAGCTGGTGCATGCATCAGGGACCATCCCTGCCCCTTCTCCATCATGTTTTCTCTCCCACTCAACTGATTGTAGTCCATTTGCTCCTTTTTGACTTAACCAACTTTGCTTTCATTCAAATGTCCACGCAGATTTCAACTATGAGTACGTGCAGAGAGAAGCCCTCAGAGTCCCCCTGATATTCCGCGAAAAGGATGGACTGGGAATTAAGTAAGTTGATGAAACGAATCGCTCCCTCCCTCACCTGGTGTATGGCCTGGGATGGATTTCTCCCACTCTTTTTCCCACCTCCTGTCACTGAGAAGTATCTTTCTTCAGTTATCCAGGAACAGCATCTCCTTACTCAAGACTTGGTTTTTTGACAAAGGGGAAAAAAAACTCCCCAAGGATTGGTCCAGTTCCAGAGAGTTTGGGCAAAGGGCACAGGGGACTTAAACAGTGCTGACTCCCCCCCCCAGCCCACCTCCAGTTATGTGTACCCCCCTACTGAAGGGAACAGTGGCCCCCGCCTTAGGTACCCTTTTCTCAGACTCTCCCTGCGTGGGAAATCCTTTCCTCCTGCACAAGGTGTGCGCCCTGAGGTTTTAGGCCTGTGTCCCTCCTTTCTCTGCCTGCCTCTCCACCATCTCCGGTTTACATGCTCCCACGTTGAGATCTCTCAGAGCTCCAGGTGGAAAAACAGGTTTCCGCCCTGGGTAGGGGATAGGGGAGGAGGCCGAGGGTGGCATTCCAGACTGCCTCTCTCTCCAGCATCTGCTGCCAGGTTGGCTCAGGGCTCCCCTTCCGATGTTGGTTAAAAGGAAGTGGCACCACAGTTAGTAGAGCCAGTGTTAACAGATCACTGGAATGGGTCTCATGTGTGTCCTTTTTCTCTTTCCAACTTAAAGCGCTTTCCCCACTTCCTACCCCCCATGCAGGTAATCATGGAGAGTAGTTTCTATAGGGAGAGACAGATACACAGAGAGGCTGCCCATCTTAAAAGAAAGCAGGTGTTTGAATGCCCAGCTCCTGACCCTCAGCTTTGACCTTCAGTCTTCCCCAGAAAAGTGGGCGGCCAGTGGGTCTCAGGCTTTCTTTTGTAGCAGTGCTGGGGTTCAGGTATGGGGAGAGTGAGGGGGTTTGCTTTGCCTCTTGAGGTGGGGAAGGGCTTCCCTGGAGATGCTAACTGGTCTTCTCCCTTGCTCTGGTGATCTCATTTTGGGTTCCTGGACTGCGAGCAAGGGAAGGACCCCTCTTGTAAAAATTGCATTCTCCTGTCCCAAGGATAGGGTCTAGCCCATTGCTTCTGGCTTCTCACCCAAAGTCTGTGTGCCCTCTTTTTCCAGGATGCCCGACCCTGATTTCACAGTCCGAGATGTCAAACTCCTAGTGGGTAAGTTGCCTGCCCTGCGTGCAGCTCAGAGCTGCTGAAGTAGGGAGGAGGTGAAGGGAAGAGAAAAAAGCCATCACCACCTGCCCTTTAAGGCTTTTAACTGCCTCTGAAAAGAAACTGCCCCGGTAGGAGGAGGGAGGAGCAGGTGTTAGCTGCAACCGTCTCATTCTGGAGAACAGGTCAGATTGCAGTCACAAGAAGCTGTATTTTAGAGGGTGTTTGCCGGCATCCAGTTTTACGGAACCAGTTTGGACCCTGGCCTCCAGCTTGGGTGTCAGCAAAGCAATCTGAGAGCTCTCCTTTGCATTTGTTTGTGGGTTGCTCGGTAAACTCTAGATGCTAAGAGACGTCCAGGCTTTGGGTGGAAGGGAGCATTCCCCCCTCCTCCTCAGCGTTTCAGAAAGGTCTATGGCAGGGCTCGCCACTGAGGGTCCCACATGTGCTCCTTGACAATCCCAGCACCCGTGGCGAGTGCAGCTCATGGCTGGCGCTCCGGACTGTTGACCAGGTAGCAGGCGGCCGACATTTCAGTTCTTACCGGAAGTCCTTCCATAAATTTATTCTTTCCAGAAGTGTTTTTCAAGCAGCTCCCACATGGCGGGCACGTTCAGAGCTGAAAACATAAACATGAAAGACAAGGTCCCTGCTGTCTTGGTCAGAGAGTCAGGCAATGAAGAAGTAAACAAACTTTAAAAAAGAGATAAAGGTACAGTGATGAGGGCTATGAAAAAATAAAGCAGGGTAATGGGATGGAGTGCGATGGGCTCTGTTTTAGATGGGGTGGGCTTCTCAGAGGAGTGGGCATTCCAGGTAGAGGGACCGGTAAGGGCAAAGGCTGTGAGGTGGGGAAGAACTTGCTGTGCTGGGGCACAGAGTGAGGGAGGGGTGGGAGCAGTCAGCAGGGCCAGGGAATGTCCGCGGTGGGGAATTGGGTTTGACCCTTAGTGCTATGGGAAGCCATTGTGGAGTGTTAAACAGGGGCTGGGGAGGTAGTGATGGGATCTGACTTTTTTGGTGGGGTGGAGGGAGTTAATAAAAGGTCTTTTGTATTGAGATAATACTCACATACCATGAAATTCACTCTGTTCTTCCTTTTAAAGTGTACAATTTGGTGGTTTTTAATATATGCACAATGTTGTGCAACCATCACCACTATAATTCTAGAACATTTTTATCACCCCAGAAAGAAACCTCAACTTGCCACAACATGGATGAACCTTGAAGACATCATGTTGACTGAAGGAAGCCGACACAAAAGTACACCTATTGTATGATATCACGCACGTGAAATACCTAGAATAAGCAAGTTCATAGAGACAGAACAAAATGACAGGTTACTAGGGGCTGGGGGCTTGGGGAATATGGGGAATTACTGCTTAATAGGGACACAGTTTCTATTCTGGGTGATGAAAAAGTTTTGGTAATGGATGGTGGTGACAGTAGCACAATATTGTGAATGTAATTAATGTCACTGAATTTTACACATGGAAGTGGTTAGAATGGGAAATTTCACGTTGTACAAATGTTACCACAGTAAGAATTATAACCAACAAAGACACCCCACCCCTCCCAACTCCCCCTTCCCCTCAGCCCCTGGCAACCACTAATCTACTTTCTAGGTTTGCCTGTTTTGGATATTTCATATGAATGGATACGTGGGACAATGTATCCTTTAAATCAAGTCTTGGCATAGGCAGTTCAGCTTTGGTGTTGGACAACCTTGGTTGGAGATCCAGCTCTTCTATTTCCTGAGTGGTTTAGGGCAAGCTACTTAACCTGCCCAAGCCTCAGTTTCCTCATATGAAAAAGGGAGGTAGGTAATAACAGTCTGCCTCAAAGAAGGATTATCTAAAAGACTGAGCTGAAGGAATGCCGAGTGGTATGCGGGGTGATGAATGTGCCATCATTAGTCCCATTATTATTTATTATAAAGGCAGGACATGGACCTGAGGACATTCTCCTATGGAGCAGGGATTAAGGCCAGATTCTCAACTCAGGCAACATCACAACCTCTATACCTGCTGCTTTCCTGAAATGAGAAGAAGGGCAGATGTTGCCTGCAGGGCCCCGTGAGAAACTTTCAAGTCTTTTGTAGTCCTCTTATGCTCTGGTGTGTTCAGGCTGCCCCTTCTATTCCTCGACTCTAATTCTTCTCATCATGGAAGCAAGGAGATCCAATTAGACAGTCTCTGATGTCCTCGCCAGCTCTTGAAAAGTCTAGAATGGCAAAGCAGGGACAGTAATACCTGCCCCATATCTCTCTTGGTATTTCGGTAACGATCAAATGGAATGATGACTACTGAAGGCTTTGTGGATGTTTAGCTTGCTCTGAACATGTGAGGGCAGCCTGCAGTTGCAGGTAGCATGGGGCATTATGATGTCCATTTTCGGCTCTGAGAGTGCCCACAGGCTTCCAGAAGGTGATGAGAGGGCATGTTTGTCAGAAGGGACACAGACAAACGCAGCTGAAGCTGGCCTGAGCAAAGCTGGCTGACGCAGTAAATTCAGGGTGTAACCTCCAGGCACATCTAGACCGCAGTGCTGCAGGATGATCTCGAGAAGCTGACTCTGTTTTGTCCTTTCTGCTCTCCTCTTCTGCTTCCTCTTTCTGCCACGTACTCTGGCAGGCTTCTCCTGGGTGGAGGCAAACCTGACCTCCAGCAGCTCTAGGCTTCCATCCCATCAGCTTAAGGCTCCCCTCCACACCCCCAGTACTTCCATCAAAAGTCCTGGACTGTCTCTGATAGGTTTAGGGCAACCCACCCCTGGAGCTGGTGGCCAGGGTCGGTCCCAGCAAAACCACATGACTATAAAAGAAAGAAAGAAAGAAGAAAAAAGAAAAGAAAACCCAAAAAGCACATGATTGAGGGTAAGGAAAGCCTGATGCTCCAGGGTTGCTGGGAGACGTAAACATGCCCTCCCAACAGTAGGGAGTTCTGCCTTGGAGGGAAGGCTGTGGCAGGGAGGCTGGACAACTGATGTGGAGTCAGCCTCCTTGCTTCCTGCTGCTTCCATGGCAATGGCCCTCGCCCCAGCCACTGGGTCTTGGGAGGGGGCTGCTTGAGAAGGGGCTGGTGCACAACTTGGGGCCCCAGACTCCTCTCTCGTGTCCTCAGATCTGGCTTTCCCTTGGCGGTGCTCTTAGTTTGCTGACTGAGAAGTCAGATACCTCAGCTATGCTCCTAGTGCTCTGCCTGTTTTTGAAAAGCAGCATTTCCTCTTTCTGTAACACTGTACACTTAGAAAACTTTTTATTGAAGTGTAATATTCATACAGTATAGTAACTGTACAGCTCAATTAATTTTTAAAAAATTGAACATACCAGGGTAACCAGTACCCCAGAATTCCCACCATCACCTTCCACCATTATCTTGCTTTGTAATAGCACAGAAGGGTTTGGTTTTCATACGTTACCTTCACTGAACTTTGTGCTTATGAGTCATCCATATTGTGGTGCATGGTTGTAGAACACTGTTTTCATTGTCTCGTAGTTTTCCATGATGTGGACATTTCACTATTTATCCGTTCTACTATTGATGGGCTATTGGGTAGTAGCCAGTTGAAGGCTGTTTGTCCAGTGCTGCTACATACATGTGAGAATAGATGGATGCATTTCTGTTGGGTATATGCTTAGGAGTAGAATTGCTGGGAAAGAAGGTATGCACGTGTTCTGTTTTATAGATGCTGTCAAATAGTTGTCCAAAGGTGACTTATAACCGCACCAGTGGCATGTGAGCGTCCCGCTTGCTGCACAAAAACTTGATACTTTCCGACCTTTTCATTTTAGCCCTCTTGCCATGCTTTTGGGAGTGAGGCGGTGTGGATTTAATGAAATTGAACTCTGTTTCCTATGTTTTTTGGCTACTTGGATATCTTCTTTTGTAAAATGTCTCATCCAGTCTTTCTCCATTATTTTAAATAGTTATCTTTTTTATTGATCATAAGGGTTCTTTATAGACACTGGATATGAATCCTTTGTTGGAAATATAGGTATGTATTCCAAAGATTTTTTCGTTCTTTGTGGGGTGCCTTTTAACACTTTTTTTTTTTTTTAAGGAGGTACCAGGGATTGAACCCGGGACCTCGTACATGTGAAGCATGCGCTTAACTGCTGAGCTACACCCGCTCCTAAAGATAGAGCTGAATGAACAAAATCTCTTAATTTTAATATAGAATATTTTGCTCTTTTTACCCATTAGTTCTTTTTGTGTTTAAGAAATGTTTGTCTGCTCCAAGGTCAGGAAGATGTTCATATGTTTTTCCCAAAAAGCTTTATTGTATCAACTCTTGCATTTAGATCTGCAGTTCATCTGGAATTGATTTTTGTGTTTGGTGTGAGTTAGGGGTCGAGATTTTTTTTTTTCCTTCATATGGAAATCCAGTTGATCCAATACTGTTTATTGAGAGAGATATCCTGTCCCCACAGTGCTGCAGTTGTCTTTGTCATAAACTGGGTGACTGATGTGTCTCCATCTGGCTGCTCTAATCATTTCCAGTGGTCAGTTTGCCTTTCCTGTGCCAATGCCACACTGTGTTAATTAACTTTATAATAGGTCTGCTATCTGATAAAAGCCCTCCAGCTTTGTTCTTTTTTTCAAGAGTGCCTTGGTTTGTCATCCTTTGCATGTCAGTTTTATAATCAGCTCGTAATATTTTTTGAAATGCTGCTGTGATTTTGATTGGAATAGTGTTGATTCTGTAGATTAATTGGGGAAATTGACATTTTTATAATGCTGAGTTTTCTAATCCATGAACATGGCATGTTTTTCTCCATTTACTCATGGCTTCTGTGAAGAGGACTTGCATTATCTTGGTAGATTTATCCTAGGTATTTGATTTTTTTGTGGCTGTTGCTCTTGTAAAGGTGTCTTTTAAAGTTAAACAATCATGTCATCTGCCAATAGGATGTTTTATCTCTTCCTTTCCACTCTTTATGCCTTTAACTTTATTTTCTTTGTCTTGTTACATTGGCTGAGAGCTCCACTCACAATATGCTTTAAAAAAAACCCAAACATTTATTTTTAATTGTGGTAAAATATACACAATGTTGAAATAATTTTAGCCACTTAAAACGGACAATTCTTTGATATTAAAATACTGTGGGGAAGTGGATGTGGCTCACACAACTGGGCTTCTGCCTACGACATGGGAGGTCGCTGGTTCGGATTCCAGTACTTCCTAAAGAGGACAGTGAGCTGGTGCGACGGCAGGCATGGCAAGCTGACACAACAAGAGACACAAGAAGAAAAAACATAATGAGATATACAACAAAGCAGGGAGCAGAGGTTCCTGGTGCCTCCTAAAGAAGACAGTGAGCTGATGTGATGGGCAGGCGTGGCGAGGTGACCGCAACAAGATGACACAACAAGAGACGTGGGGAGGAAAAAAACATAATGAGAGACACAAAGCAAGGGAGCACAAATGGCTCAAGCAATTAGGCACGTCCCTCCCACCTCAGAGGTCCCAGGTTCAGCTCCTGGTGCCTCCTAAAGCAACAAGGAAGATGAACAGACACAGCAAGTGAAAAACAACAAGGGGGTGGGGAGAAATAAAGAAATAAAATAAATCTTAAAAAAAAAAATACTGTGTAACTTTCACCACTATTTCCAAATTATTGTTATCATCTCAAGCCAAAATTTATACTCATTCAGCAGTAACTTCCTATTCCCTCTTCCTCCCACCTCTGAAAACCACTATTCTGCTTTCTGCCTCTAGAATTTGCTCATTATAAGTATTTCATATAGGAGAAATCATATAGTATTTTTCCTTTCGTGTCTGGCATAATTCACTCAGCATGATGTCTTCAAGATTCATCCGTGTTGTAGCATGTACTAGCAGTGCACTCCTTTATATGGCTGAATAAAATTCCAATGTATGGATAGAACAGAACACATTTTGTTTATCCATTCATTGGCTGAATGGACACTTGAGTTGCTTCCACCTTTTGGCTGTTGTGAAGAATGTTGCGATGAACATTGATGTGCAAATATCTGACTGAATCCCTGCTTTCAAATCTTTGGGGTATATACCTAGAAGTGGAATTGCCAGGTCATATGGTAAATCTGTGTTTAACTTTTTAAGGAACTGCCCAACCGTTTTCCCTCAATGCCAGCACCATTTTACATTCCCTTCAAAAATGTACTAGAGTTCCTTGCCAACACTTGTAATTTTCAGTTTTTAAAATAATAGCCATCCTAGTGGGTGTGAAGTGGTATCTCATTGTAGTTTTAACTTGCATTTCTGTAGTGGCTAATGATGTTCAGCATCTTTTCATATACTTATTTGCCATTTGAATATCTTCTTTGGAGAAATGTCTGTTCAAATCCTTAGCCCATTTTTTAATTGGGTTGCTTGTTTTTTTGTGTTTGCATTGTGAATGTTCTTTATATATGGATGTCAAGCCCTTATATATATGATTTCCAAATATTTTCACCCTTTCTGTCAGTTGTCCTTTCACTTTATACTGTCTTCTGATCCACAAAAGTTTTTAATTTTGATGAAGTCTGTTTTATCTATTTTTTTCTTCTTGTGCTTTTGGTCTGAAATCTAACTAAAAATCCATTGCCTATTACAAGGTCCTGAAGATACTTCTCTGTTTTCTTGTAAGAGTTTTATAGCATTAGCTTTTATATATAGGTCATTGATCCATTTTGAATTAATTTTTGTATATAGTGAGAAGTAGGGGTCCCCATTCATTCTTTTGCCTGTGGATTTCCAGTTTCCCAGAACCATTTGTCAAAGACAGTTCTTTCCCCACTGGATTTGTTACCCCTGTTGAAACTCAGTAGACATAGATATGTAGAATTATCCCTGGACTCTCACTTCTATTCCATCGGACTATATGTCTATCCTTATGCCAGTACTGCAATGCTTAAATTACTGTAGCTTTGTAGTGAGTTTTGAAATCAGGATATGTGAGTCCTCCAACTTTGTTCTTTTTCAAGATGGTTTTGGCTATTTACAATTCCATATGAATTTGAGGACCAGCTTTTACATTTCTGCAAAAAATGCTGCTGGAATTTTGATAGGGATTGCACTGAATTTGTAGATTGCTTTAGGCAGTATTGACATCTTAACAATATTGTCTTCCAATCTATGAACATAAGATGTCTTTTCATTTATTTAGGTCTTTAACTTCTTTCATCAATGTTTTGTAGTTATCAGTGTCTAAGTCTTTCACCCCTTGGTTAAATTTCTTCCTAAGTAGTTTGCTCTCTTAGATGCTATTGTAAATGGAATTGTTTTCATAATTTCCTTCTCAAAATGTACATTCCTGGCATATAGACACCTAACTGCCTTTTTTATTTTTTTAAGTGTAAATGCTTTTTATTTTATTTTATTTTTTTATCTACATTTTTAATGCTACCTTTTTTTTCTCTTTATTTGT
>JAQZBX010088818.1:0-12705 GCA_029593785.1 Cabassous unicinctus
CATCTCCCCCTTGCTGCGAGGTCCTGCCGCATCAGCCCACGGCGCCGCGCGAGCCGGCCGTGAGGCCGCTGCATCAGCCCACAGCACCGCTCAGGCCGGCGTGCCCTCACAAGGAGGCCTCGGGACGCGAACCTGGGCCTCCCATATGGTAAATGGGGGCTCTATCCACTGAGCCACACCCACTTCCCTGTGATAATTTAAATACATATTTCTTTAGCTACACATTGTAGATCATTATTTTTCTCACAAAATGCTATTTTAAACCATCTTCAAAGCAGCTGACACAATAAAAATGCACCACTACTTTTTAGTTAAAAAACTTACCCATCGAATAATAGCCTTGTGTGCCACAAAAGGAAATCATTATGACCACATTTGTGGGGAATAAAGAACAAGGTCACCATGTTTAAGGGATGTAGTCTTACATACTGTTTAATAATGCACACAATGGGCTAGATCTAAAGATAGTTAATATTGATCTATATAGTCACTAAGAGCTAGAAAGGAGAGAGACTGAAAAAAAAATCTTTTTCCATTAAAGACTGGCAAAATTGGCAAAACAAAGGAGTCTACATCTTATTTAGAAAAAATTCCCCACACATAAAACCATTTATTTGGCAACAAATTCAATGGAAATGTTAAAAAACGCAAATAGGACATCTGCCCCCAAACAAACATTCATACCTTTATAAAATAATGAATATAATCACGATGGCCTTTTCCTTTCTTTAAGCACAGTCACTCAGGCTGGCATTATCATTTTAATGCTTAAAAAACCTTGGTCTTTACTCATGTTTCTCCATTTTCAAAGACAGTTATTTCAAGAGATTTATTTCCTTGAAGCTTTGATAGTTTACACTCCACAGGTAAGTTCTTTAAAAATCATAATTTACTTTGAAAGAGAAAAAGGAACAAAAGGACTAAATGGAAGTAATAACAATGTAATTTATGAAACAATGATTCTGACTGAGATGGGAAATAATTATTGAGATTTGCAAATGGATGATGAGAACAGCATTATTCACAATTGTGAAAAAGTAGAAGCAATTCAAGTGTCCATTAACAGATAAATGGATAAACAAAATGTGGTATATATATATATACAACGGAATACTAGTCAGCGATAAGAAGGAATGAAGTTTTGATACATGCTACAAATGGATGAACCCTGAAAACATAATATAGAGTGAAATGAGCCAGGCACAAAAGAACAAATAACAGTATAAGCTCACTTATATGAAATAATTAGATTATGCAAAGTTAGAGTCAGAAACAAGAATGCAGGCTACAGCAGCAGAGGGTGGGGAGTTAATGTTTAATTGGTATGGAGTTTCTGTTTGAGGTGATGGAAAATTTTTAGTAATAGATGGTGGTGTTGATAGCACAATACTGTGAATGTAATTAACACCACTGATTGTGTATTTGAAAGTGGTTCAAATGGGAAGTTTGGGGTTGTATATATGTTACCAGAATAAAAATAAAATTTTAAAAATCATAGAACTGTACAGCACAAATAGTGAACCCTAATGCAAACTATGGACTATAGCTAATAGTATACTTTATATTATTTTATCAAAGGTACCAACCACACTAATGCAAAATGTTGATAATAGGGATAAGTGAGGGAGGGGTATATGGGAACTTTGTAATTTCTGCATGATTCTTCTGTAAACCTACAAGTGCACCTCCAAAAAAAGAATGCAGGGGAGTACTATTAGAACTAAAGAAAATAAACCCCTTACAGAGTTGAATATAGTGCAGAGGTTCCCATTTTTCTGCCACCATATGATTCATATGTTCAAACACAGTCTACTCCCAATATCCCTCATGACATCCACCACTTCTCAGGATGGATAGATTAGTCAGGGTTCCCCAAGGAAACATCACACACACACATATGTGTATTTGTATGCATGCATGTATGTATGCATGCATGTATGTATATAAATATGAGATTTATTATAGGAATTGGCTCATGCAACTCTGTGGACTGGCAAGTTCGAATTCCATAGGGCAAGCCATAACTTGGGAACTCTGACAAAGGTTTCGATGAATTTCCCACGAGAAGGTGATTGGTTGATGTAGAGATAGAAATTCTTTCCCACTGCTGAAATCATCAGTTCTCCCTTAAAAGCCATCAACTGACTGGATAAATGGACTTTTCTCATTGCTAACGGCAAGCTCCTTGGTTAACTGTAGATATAATCAGCCATAGATTTAATCAACTCACTAATGATTTAAATCCACAAAATATCCTCACACTAACAATCAGGCCAGTGCTTTCTTGACCAAACAAATGGACACCATAACCTAGCCAAGTTGACACATGAACTTAACCATCAAAATAGATATTTCCCCCAGTTAAGAATCACTAATTCTTTAATTTTGAACTGAAATTTAATAACATAAAGTATCTCATTCAAATTCTACCTCCATTTATGGTTCAAACATGAGTTCCTAAACATTCTTCCCTAGGAAACTTCTGGGATCAGTAATGAAGAGGTTATAAAGTATTCTTTTAAAAGAATCGTTGATTTCTTTCACTACTATTAAAGGTAGCACCACTTAACCCAGAACTCAGCTATACAAAAATTTTGACCACAGAGAACAAAGCCAAACAGAGCTATTTGTTCAATACTGTGAAAAGGATATCACATAATTTGGAATAATCATCACCAGGTTTTGTGTTTACCATGTTCTTAAATAAACTACTTTGCTTGCATTTTTCATTTAATGCTTACAACAGTCCTTTGAGGTAGATGCTATAATTATCCCCATACTGTAGAGAAAGAAATTAGGGCTCAGAAAAATTAAGTAATTTGCCAAAGGCCCTCTCAGCTATTAATGATGAGAGATGTACATTTTAAACTTTTTTATCTCGACCATTCTGCTATACTATTTATGTTTGGCAATTTTATATCCATTGTCTTTAATGTTTCTCCTAACCATTCTGTGAAATAGGAATGATTTTTTTCATTTTATAGATCAGTAAATTGAGGCTGACATACAAGCCAAGTAGCATATCTATAGTCAGAATAGTAGAAATGAAATAGTAGTCAGATAAAAGGCAATTAGGCCTTTGATGCCAAATCATCAGGAAAGGTAAACATTTTTTATTTCCTTCAGAAATTCAGTCAAAAATACTTGCTGCCACCTACTTGACATACAAGTATAATAAATTTGGGTTTCCTAGTTTCCATGTCCATGGCAGGGAATAGGCATTTGCTTAGGCCAGCTACTATGTATATAAGGCACTTTATACACATTACTTCATCCAAACTTCAGAACACTATGAAATAAGCAATATCCCATATCCCACATAAACAGACAGGGTCAAGAGTTAAACTATATGCCCAGAGATTCCACAGAAAAAATGGCAGACATGGCCTGTAAGACTCCTTATGACTAAGGCAAATTCCTTGAAAATTGAGATTATGATATTCCTTTTTCTCTATGACATTGCCAGTCCTTAACAAAATATCTGCTGAGTAGGCCACCAAATAAATATTTAAAAAATATATTTTGTGAGTGCAATATCTACAACCCAGATTCATTCCATCTTTTATCCACCATTTCTTGAGTGCTTTCTGGACAGGAATTCTGCTAGCAGCCACTAACAATACAATGAATATGTGACTATCAGCAATCACTCAGAGCAAATGCAAAACAGCAGTAATGACAAATGCTATCAGTAAATGCTCTCTCTCTCTGGTACCGGGGGCTGGAGATTAAACCGAGGTCCTCATATATGAGAAGCCAGCACTCAACCACTGAGCCACATCAGCTTCCCTGACTTGGTTTTATCGTTTGTTTTGCTTGTTGTTTGTTATTTGTTTTTTCAGAATGCACCAGGAACTGAACTTGGGACCTCTCATGTGGGAGGCAGGCACTCAACTGCTTGTGCCACATCCGCTCCTGACTGTCCCTTTCTTGACACTCTGCAACATAAATTCCATTTTGGAAAGATCCAGTTGGTACAAGTCATAAATTATTTCTTTTTTTTTTTTTTAATGTAGAGCCAATAAATGAAACAATTCATACTTTAGAATGGAAGCTATTAATTTATGATTTAACATAGGGTTGGCCAAACTGTATTAAATCCAAATAATAATATGCTATATGGAACACAGCACACATTAAAAGTTTGAATCCCAGCTCTATTACCTACCAACTTGTGTGACCTTGAGCAAGTTACTTAAACTCTCTGAGTCTTCTTTAGTTATATTTAAATAAAAGACAGTATTAGTACTCACTTCAGAATGTTAGTTGTAAAGTTTAAATGATGTAAAGCATTTAGCACCTTTTTTAATTGCTCAACAAATCATAGCTATTATTATTAAACCCATAAAGTATGCAGAAATATGTAATCATTTTGATTATTTCTTCAAAGAATTCATTAAAGACTTTCCTTTATTGGTTAAAATTCTTAAAAGTAAAGTTCTTTGCCAATTAATTATTTAAACAATGAACAGTTTATAGAGATATAAATAGATCAGTAACAGCCAAACTCTTAACACATACAGGTGTTAAAAATAGTATGCTACTGCATGCATTCATGTGACTATTTAGCATATATAACCACAACCTGTGCACAGAAGGAAAGCAGCTAAGTCTTTGTCTTGCCATATAGATCAGGGGTTCTTAACAAGGAGTCTGTGGGCTTGAATTTAAATTTAAAAAAAAAAAAAAAATTATTCTTTTGGGGACATGTTGGTGCAGGTGTGATATATTTATTAAATAATACAGAGAATAGTGTGGACTTAGTAAGGGGTCTGTGGTTTTCACCTGACTGGCAAAGGGGTTCATGGAACAAAAAAGGTTAAGAACTCCTGATATAGACTGAAAACCAATTATGAAAAATATGAAATACTGTGATATGGATCAGGGAATTCCCTCATCAAAGCTATATAAAAAAAGGAATTACTACCCAGCTATCATTATATGTAAATACACTGAGACCATATTACATATTTTAGATGAGCAATCTACAGCTCAATTAACAGTATGAGCCAGTTTATGAAAAAATTAAGCCAAATGACATTTAGCACATGTCATGATTCCATTTCTAAACTAAGGCCCTACTGAACTCCTGGCCCTGAGTAAATGGGCTGGAAACCCAGCCAAGTCACAAGATAATGCTCCTGGAAGGTCATAACTAACTCTGTTCAAAGCTCAAGATGCTACTTGGGACACCCTATAAACTATTAGGGGAGGGGTGGGGGTGTTCCTATGATACCTGAATTTTCCATTAAAAAAAAAAAAAAAACATGTATGGGAAGGAGCAAAGAAGCACCTGAATCCAAAACTCTCAAGTGATCTAAAAGTGGTCAAGTCAATTTGGCAATGATTAAGACTTGGTTCTGGCACGAATGTGGGAAATCAGGCATTCTCATATACTGAGAAAGTATAAACTGATACAGCCTTTTTGGAAAATGATTCAGTAATACCTATTAAATTTTAAATTTATAATATATACTTTTATAAGTATATAATATATTAATTATATTATATATATTATATATTTTGATGATTGATATATAATTATAATATACAAAAGTTTATATATCCCAGTCATCAAAAAGAACAAAGTAGAGCTACAGATTGTTAAAAAATGAATATCCCAGATAGACAGTGATTTTTTTGTGTGAAAAGAATATTACATAAAAACAAAAGTCTGGAAGAATGTATACAAACTGTCCATTGTGCCCATATCCACAAAAAGAAATCTTAGAGAGTTAAACTTCGAGATATACAGATATAAAACTTTAAAGATATAAAACTTTATTCAATAAGCCTAACATATCTCATATTATGGTCATTTGGTAGAAAAAAGTGGAAGGAAGAGGAAAAAAGGGAGGAAAAAAAACAAAGATGACAGGGAGACACAATGAGAGACAAACACAAGAACAGAATATGCCAGAGAAAAAAGAGGTAAATATCAAGGGAGAGAAAGAGGAAAGAAGCTCAATAAATTCAAAAGGGTTGATAAACTAGTCTTCACTTTGCATACCAGATCCCTGACTTGTGAAATGTACTTAAGAGTTTTCAACTACTCTTATATCTTTCAGATTACAGGACTCTGTTTCATTTGGAATAGCTTCAGCAACTGACCAGAGTTCTTTACCTGGGGGTAATTCAAATCAAGGGACTTGCTATAACTATATATAACTATAGTCCTTAGGATCTCTGCCCTTTAAATAAACAATGTGGTAAAACTGAAAAAACATAACCTCAACCTCACATCAAGGCGCACATAGAACATTTGTACAGTAAAACAAGATTTCCTGACAGTATGGAGGAGATAAAAGAGAGGAGCAAAGAATGATACAAAGTTATTGGGCCAAACAACTCAGAAGGTTGTGGTTGCCTCTATGTGAGCTGGGAGCACTGCAGTTGGGGAGACTTTTGGTGGGGGGAGGCGAGGGGTTGCTCAGGAATTCAGCTTTACACATGTTAAATTTGAGGTGTCTGTTAGGTATCCAGGTGGAATTGTTGAAAAGGCGGTTGGATATAAGGAGTCTAGAGATCAGGGAGAAATCTGGGCTTGAGATATAAATTTGGTTGTCATCAGCATATATACAAAATTTAAAGTCATGAGACAGGATGAGATCACCAAGGGAGAAGCACAGATAAACAAGAGGCCCAAAGACAGAGCCTTGGAGCAGTCCAAATGTTAGAGGTCACGGAGATGAAGACTAAGCAAAGGAAACTTGAAAGAATGGTCAGTGAAATATGAGGCAAACCAAGAAAGAGTGGTATATCCTGGAAGGTATATAAATGACATTTTCCAAGAAGGTGGGAAGACCAACTCTGTCAGATGATGCTCATAGATCAAGGAAAATTAGGACCAAGATGTGACCACTGAAAATAGCCACCTGGAAGCCACTGTTGACTCTGACAAAAACAGTGTGGATATAGTGGAGGATGAAAGCCTGACTGGAGTGATGCAAAAGAAAAATGGAAGGAGAGGAATGGATGTTTTAAGGAGTTTTGCTCTAAAGGGAAGCAAAGAAATGAACAGCAGCTAGAAGGGAAAGTGGGGTCAAGGGAAATTTTTTAAGAGAAAAAGTGCACTGTTTTATAAACTAACAAGAATGATCCAGTAAGAATAAGCAGCACTTGGTTCAAACCTGAACATTCAGAGAAGGCTTCCTGGAAAAGCTGTCCCATGCTGAGTCATAAAGGCTGACTAAGAGTGAGCCAGGATGAGGGAGGCAACTAGAACATCCATGAGTAAAGAGAGGCAAATAAAAAGCATAGTGTGCAGGGCAGGGGCTGACACGTGAAGTACAAGACAAAGCATGATTGAAGATGAGGCTAGAGAAGTGACAGGGGACTTAATCACTATAGGGTTTAAGCAGAGAAGTATAGAAATCAAACCTAAATTTCAGACAGGAAGGGAATGGGCTTGAGGGACACTATACTAGAGGGAGAGAGACAAGTTATGAGGCTGTTGAAATAAAGAAATAATAAGATCCTGAACTAGGACAGTGCTAGAAGTAGTGAAAGGGGTTTCAGTGACAAATCTTAAGTACACGGTGTTTGAAAGTCCTCCAGCCTGGGCTACTGAGCAGATGGATAATGCCATGACTTGTAATTGGAAATATTGAGAAAGGGGGAGTTGGTGAATGATATATTTTAGTTTGGGCTATATTGTTTTTGGAGTCTCTATAGGACATCCAAGAGAGTAAATGTATACAACAGGCAATTATGTAGAAAACACAGACTCCAGGGCTCAAGATACAGATCTGAAAGATATCAGCATTTGAGTGGTCATTAAAATTATTATAATATATGAAATAATCCAAAAGTAACATTTGAGGAGAAATTAGTAGAGGAAATGCTTGAAGAATTTCAGATAGAATAGTTAGAAAGGTACAAGGTAAATCAGGAAAAATAGTATCCAAGAGGCCAGGGAAACAGCCAATGAGTAACATCTCTATCAGTGTAAAAAGAGAAGCTATAGTAATCTGAATAAGATGGCAGAGCTTAGAAGAATAAATCAAGAGAAGTCACATCACATTACAGCTTGAACTCTGTTGTATTCATTTTTTATAAATTAGTAGACCCTATAGGACCTTCTCTTTCTGAGATCCAAAAGCAGTCAAGCCAATCTGAATGGAATAGACTAAAGGGACCAGAGCTGTACAACTACATATAGTAGAAGATTATTTTCAGTTGTTCTATACAAAAAACAAAAAACAAAAACAAACCCTAGTACTATATATTTTAAATATACCAAAAATTGTTGGCAAGCATAATAAAATGAATAGGAAAATGTTTTACTTATTATAATTCCTGACTTATTGTTACATATTATCTTACCCATGACTTCAAGTAAACAAAACTACTAACAGTATAAAAATCTTACAACCTTGTGTAATAAGGAAAAATAGTTAAGCGTTCTATATGGTGGATGGATGATGTGGAAACCAACAGTCCTAGTAAGTAGACAAAAATATTATTCCAATATAATACAAATTTATCAGAAATGGAGAAAATCTTTGATGTTGGAAGAAAAAAGATGATTTGAAAAATATAAGGGGAAATAAACAGAGCAAGGGTCAATTTCCATTTCTTGCTTTTAGCTCTATTTTATGACTTACCTTTTGGCAGACAATTTGTCAAACTAAAAATCACTTATTCATGGATGACTGTATTATACTGTACAAACAGGGTAACTCACAAGTATTTGGTTCCACCCATATTCCACCCATACCTATGAACTCCACAAAGAACTTTTAAAAAATCAACAGGAAGCATATTATCAGATGTGTGCCTTTTAAAACAAAGTCAGTGAGGAGTAAAAAGGATAAGACAAAATTATTTACTTGAAATAGGGAGGTTAATAGCATTTTCTTAGGGTGGAGTGGTGGGAGCTCTCAAGGTGTGAGTCAGTAGATTGAAGAAAAACTGGATCCAGGATTTAGCTAAAGCTGGAAAAGCAGGATTCAGACCACAGCAGAACAAAGAAATATGCAGCTCCCAGGACCAGAAAGAAAAAAAAAAAGCTGTGTTGGGTTAGTGCCTACAGAGTTTGGGTGAGTCACAGAGACTCAGAGAGTGGAGAGGAAGGCACTACGAGAGACGGCTTCAGTACATGGGAAAAATCTGTAGCTGTTTTCTTATCTTTGGTTTACTCCCTCATTATCAATTTACCACCATTTTAATTATATTCAAGGAATCTCAAATGAAAGTTACTTCAGAATCTTACTACTCGCAAGGATATGGACAGGCTTTGCTACACTGCTTTGCACTTGGACTAGCTAACATATAATACTAACATCACTACCACAAACTTTTGAGCACTGGATATTTTGTTTTCAATAATTTAACATATTTATTTCTGTAGTTACTAACAAGGGTGAAAGTCTAGTTTTTACATATGTTCATCCCGAATGAACTATTTGATACCTTGGCCTATTTATCTACAACAATCTTGATGGCCTTCTTTTACATTGGAAAGGGCATTTTGTGTTATATTTATTCATTTCTCTATCATGATGAATACAAATCATGTCCCATTTTGCTTTTAGTCATTTTTCATGGAACCAAAGTTTTCAATGTTTATTGAGATGCTCATTGATTTGATTTGCCTTCACTTGGTTTTAGGTTCCAGTAGTTGTTCATCTATTCAATAAATCCTGAATTGGTTTCCATTATTCCTCAGTTATACTGCATGTCTTAGAACTTTTATTTGCCTGCTCCAATCATTTAATTGTATGTTTCTTCTCAACTATAGTGGCTATCATCCATTCTTTAAAAGAAACATCTTTGTGGTTAAATAATGATATAACTCTTAATGCATTCAAGCAATTCCACTCTAGGTATCTACCCAAGAGAAATGAAACACAAAAGGACTTGTACACAAATGTTCACAGCAGTATTTCTGGTAACAAGCAAAATCTGAAAGCAATCTAAATGTCCATCAATCATTGAATGAAGAAACAAAATACGGTATATCGGCAATAAAAATGAATAGACTATTGATACATTTTATAGCATGGATGAACCTCAAAAACATGATGCTAAATGAAAGAAGCCAGACACAAAAATCTACATATTGTATGATTTCACTTATTTGAAATTTGTAAAAAAAATGCAAATCTATAGAGACAGAAGGCAGATCAGTGGTTACCTGAGACTGGAGTGAGAGCGAGGACAAATGAGCACAAGGGAACTTTTTGGGGCCATGGAAATGTTTTATAGCTGGATTGTGGTGATGGCTGCAAAGTGTATAAAGTTACTGACTGTAAGTAAATTCAACTTACACTTACAGTGGGTGAATTTTATGGAATGTAAATTATGCCTCAATAAATTGGTCTTTGAAACAATGAACAGAGGAAGGATAAAAAGATCTTGAAATATCAAAAGTTAAGGGATTCAAATTGTTACTGATAAAAGTAGCAAAAAGTATTTATTATTCAGCACTTGCAAGGGTGCAGTAAGAGAAACCTTTTCATAAGATGGCGATGGAAGTATAAATTGGCACAACCTGTTTGGAAAGCAGTTTGCCCTTTGAAAGCAATGTGCCCTTTGATCCATATCTGAGAAAACATCCTAAGGAAGTAGTCAGAAATATGAGTAAATTTATATATATGTAAGTATATTCAGCAAAGCATTATTTTTAATAGTTTAAAAATGGAAACTATATAAATATTCAACAATAGAAGGGTTAATAAAATTATAGCCCATCCACAAATATTATGCAGCCTTAAAAAATGTTTGTGGCACTGGATTGTATACTTGAAAGTGAGTAAAATGGGAAATTTTATGCTGTATATATATTACCACAATAAAAATTTTAAAAAAAGTTTGTGGGCCCACAGCCATGTCATCACCATTGCGGGCATCACTCGCCAGAGACTGAGGTGCCAAGTCCATTCAGAGTGCCTAAAGGAGACTCCGACTGCCAGGGCCAAGCATTTTGGGCAATTGGTAGTTACTGTGGCTGTCACTAGCCACAGTCCATAAGGAAGATGCTTGCTGTTATCTAGTTCATGTTCTGAGGAGTTGCCCAAAAACCACTAGGAGAGTGCTAGTACTATCCTGTAACTTTGCTGATGATGGTACATTTGAAATTAAGAATTGTGATCTTCGTAGGTGGCAAGAAGGCCCTCCTGTCACAACAGTGCCCAGCAGGGAGGATGGACTCAAATACTTCAGGAGATGCAGACTATTTGTAAAATGGAATTAACAGCAGATCAGCTGTATAAACAGAAAATTATGCGTGGTTTCTGTCACTTGTGTTATGGTCAGGAAATGTGTAGTATGGGACTTGAGGCCACTATAAATCCCACGGATGATCTCATCACAGCCTCTTGAGCTCATGGCTTTAGTTTTACTTGTGGACATTCTATCTCAGATATTCTTGCAGAGCTTGCAGGAAGAAGAGGTTATGCTAAAAGAAAAGGAGGATCAATACATATATATGACAAGAATTTCTATGGGAGCAATGGCATTGGAGTTCAGGTGACCCTGGGAAATAGTAACACTCTGCCCTGTAAGTATAAGGGAAAAGATAAGATCTGTTTGATGTTATATTTTGTTGGTGCTGCTAATGGGGGTCAAATATTTGAAACTTTTAATATGGCAGCTTTGTGGATATTACCTTGCATCTTCACCTGTGAGAATAACCGCCACGGAATGGGAACATCTGTTCAGAAAGCAGCAGCCAGCACTGATTATTAAAAGTGAAGTAGTTTTATTATTGGACTATGGGTAGATAAACTGGATGCTCTATGTGCCCAGGAAGCAAAAAAGTTTGCAGATTCCTATTGTTAATCTGGAAAGGGGTCCAAACTGATGGAGCTGAAGACTTACTGTTATCATGGACACAGTATTCTAGAGTCAGTTATCATACATGAGAAGAAATTTAAGAATTGAGACGTAATGACCCTACTATGCTTCTCAAAGATAGAATGGTAAATGGCAATCTTGCAAGTATTGAAGGATTAAAGGAAACATGTTGAAGTGAGGAAAGAAATTGAGGATGCTGCCCAGTTTACTACAGGTGATCTTGAACCACCTTTGGAAGAATTATGCCATCAAATCTACAACACTGATCCACCTCTTGAAATTTATGGTACAAATCAATAAGTCAAGTTTAAATTCATCATTTAAAGACAGACTCTTTGTAAACGTATTATGATGCCTTCAATGGAACATTCATAGTCAACTTTAAGAAACTGTATTCTCAACTATGTTAAGGAGTAGTAAAACTCATTTTTTTTAAATGTTTGTGAATTTGTTTATGCTATGATATAAAGTTAGGTACAATTTTGAAAAAAAATATTTAGAGGGTTCCAAAAGTCCAACAGTGTAGTGAAAAGCATATCTCCTTCCCAAATTCCCAAGGCTACTCAATTCTCCTCCACAGAAACAAACATGTTACCAGTCTCTACTATATAAAAAGTGGAAATGTTTAACTGAAACAAACACAAAGAAGCCAGCTCAAGCATGTTTAAAAAAAAGAAAAGCCACTAAATTCTTAGATTCAAAAAGAAAAAAAAAGGGAAGCGGGTGTGGCTCAGTGGATAGAGCCCCTGTTTACCATATGGGAGGCCCGGGTTCGCTTCCCGAGGCCTCCTTGTGAGGGCACGCCGGCCTGAGCGGTGCGGTGGGCTGATGCAGCAACCTCACGGCAGGAAGCGGGTGTGGCGCAATGGATAGAGCACCCATTTACCATATGAGAGGCCCCGGGTT
>JAQZBX010088819.1:0-12706 GCA_029593785.1 Cabassous unicinctus
TAGGAGGCATCGGGAACCGAACCCAGGACCTCCCTTGTGAGAGACAGGCACTCAACTGCTGGAGCCACATCCGCTCCCTCCTACCATTTTCTATGACTTTCTCAAGGACCAGGCTCCTGCTCTCTCCCCACCTGCTTTAAAAACTCATCAATCCAAATACCCAGAACAGGCAAATTCATAAGACAGAAAGTAGATTAGAGGTTACCAGAGGCTGGGAGGAAGGGGAATGTAGAGTTACTGCTTACTGGGTACAGAGTTTCTGTTTGGGGTGATGAAAAAGTTCTAGAAATAGATAGTAATGGTTGCACAGCATTGTGAATATAATATCACTTAAAATGGATACAAAAAAATAAAAAGACAAGAAAATGGATACAATGAAAATTCTGTTATATGTATTTTAATGCAATAAAATAAAAAAACTCATTAATCCAAAGGTTTCAACAGTAGCCCCTAGACCAGTACTCCAAATTAACATCTTTAGCCTCATCTCTCACACCTCAAGGCAGTCTTGAGTTTTCAAGGGCCTAGTGAATATTTGCTTTTGAATATACCACAATCCCCTCAAATCACAACCAAATGCATCTTCTCCACCCCCTTCCCCATAACAACTATATTATGTCTGAAATTTTTGTCAATCTTCCTTTCAAATCACCTAGACTTCAAAATCTGGCACCATCTTTGCCGCCTTGCTCTCTATTTCTATTTTTATTCTACTGTAATAAAAATTTTTATTACAGTAAATTTTTATTATATTTATTTTTCTTGTTCCTTCTTCTACCTCTGCGTTTTCCTGATTTGCCTCCCACGCTTCTAGTCTCTCTTTCACTCGTAAATCCATCGTGTATATTACTACTGCCTTATTGGTCCTCTTCACGTACTGCTTTTACCAAACTGCCGCCTGTCAGATCTCTGTTTACTCAGCATTAACTATGTGCCAGCCACTGGCCCTGGGACAGCCGTGAGGAACAAAGCTGCTTTGAGGACGCCATGCCAGAGCACATGGGTACGGGTCAGTGTGATGGGACTCTATTAAAGTGCAAAAGGCTGTTTGAGCGGAGGAGAGACGGTCCCAGGCAGTCTGGAAAGATTTCAGAAAGGGTCTGAAATGAATCTGGCCCTGAAGGAAAATTGACTTGTGCCGAAAAGGAAAACTCTCCAGCGTAACAAACGGCAGGAGCAAAGGCACAGAGGCAGGCAGGCTCACCGCGCTGCTCCTCCGCCGACCGGTCAGACCATTCCTATTTAGCTGAGCTTCCCGCACATTCATCTTCTGATCTTAACAAAAACGCCCAGTGCCACATACTTAAGATTATACTGATCCTTCTGATTAAAGTGTTTTTCCTCTTTGCCACGTCAAACCCTACACTTCCTACAAGGTCAGCTCAAGCGCCACCTCCTCCACCTTGCCTTCTTTGATAATCTCAGTCTTGGAGATGGGAATTCCCAGACCTTTGTGGCAAGACAATTTGGTACTACATTCTCTGTAGTTACTCTTATGTGCTAATAGCACCAACTAGAGAGAAAGATCTTTGAGGGCAACCCCCATTTACCTTTCCTCCTACTTTCCTATTTTTATTTATATTTAAAATCTCCCATATTGCCTAGCAAATGGCTGAGCATACAGTCTCTCTCTCTATATATATATATATATTTGTTGACCTTTCTGGAAGCAATTAGGTGGTATATATCAGCAGACTTTTAAAAATGTATACCCTTTAAGTTGCTAACTGCTTAAGGAAAAGTGAAATTCAGACATTCGTGTACAAATATATTCATCACTGTCATGTATCAAAGGAAAAATTGGGAACAAGTTTCTGCCAACAATAGAATGTTTAAATAAATTATAAATGGAATACTATGTAGCCATTAAAATTATATTGGAAGATTACAGGAAAATTTTCAAATCAAAGTCATATCTAAGATATTATTCAAATTTTGTAACATATACTCAAAAAAACTGACAAGAAATACAACAAAATGTTAACATTGGTCATATCTGTGTGGTAGAATTACAGTAAATTTTTATTATATTTATTTTTCTGCATTTTCCAAATTCTCTGTAAAAATCATGCATTGTTTCTCTAATCAGAAAATAAAGGCACACTTATGTTATTTTGAAAAATATACATAAATACTCTTGACTATTCTGAGAACACAGCAGGGAATTTTTGATTGACACAATCAAAACAAGAAGAAACTAGTTTAAAAATCAACATGGACTTTTTGGCTTAAATAGAAAGGATCTCATGAAAATAAAAGTGAGTTATCAAGGGAATGCATCCCACTGGTGAATCCTGAATGGAAAAATCTCTGATATGTTATAAGTGTGATATTGAGACAATGATCTGTTAAGAAACTTTTTGGTCCTAAGACTCTACAACTCTACTCTCTGACTTTTTCCTTTTAAAAATATGAATAAAGGCAGAAAGTTTAATATATTTAAGAAGAAACATCAATATAAAGTGTTTGCTTTAATATCTTCTAAAAGTTTTAAAAGTAGACCTAACATAACTATCTCATGAGATAAAACAATTTTCTAAACTATACAATAGTATATAAGCCCAGGTGAGTTCCTTGAGGGAAAGGACCATTCTCATTTGCATGTCAACCTTGGTGTCTAGCACAGCGTCTGGGCACACAACAGACTCTCAATAAATCTTGTGAAATGGAATATGTAATGATATGCACACTTACCACATCCACTAGTTGAGATATTGCAAGGCCAAACTTTATTTTTATTTTGTCATTCAGGTGTTCCACAGGACGAACCCATCTTTCGTAGTCTTGAAATAAATCCTTAAACAAACTATCTTCATGTTTTGCAACAAGAGATGGTTCAGATAATCCTGAATAACAAATTTTTAAAAGTTAATGTGTTGACTTCTCTCCCACCAAAAACCTATACTCTAAAAATAAAAGGTTCAGCATTATTAAATAACCAAACATTTAGGCTATTATGAATGCAGCTTTAAAATTAAATATTAATATAGATATCTGTTATTACGTAAGGAATACTCTGGCTCAGATATCTTTTGTAGTTAAATCAGATTACCCACTATGGAAACATGCTAAATTCCTTAAAGGGAGCAGATGTAGCTCAGTGGTTGAATGCCTGCTTTCCATGTAGGAGGTCCTGGGTTCAATCTCCAGTACCTCCTAAAAAAAAAAAAATCTGCACATGTGAGAGGAGCGGATGTAGCTCAGTTGTTTGAGTGCCTGCTTCTCGTGTACTACATTCCAGGTTCAATCCCCAATACCAGCTTAAAAAAAACAACAACAATGTAGCTCAAGTGGTTGAGTGCCAGTGTTCAATCCCCCACCCCAGTACCTAAAACAAAAACAAAAACAAAATCCTTAAGAAGATCTCAACATTTTATACAGAGCAACTTAAAATCTAAGTAACAAAAGCTTTTAATTTGCCAGGGCTAAGTGATGGCTGCTCGTCATAAAATCCCCAACCTAGAAAACAGATATACTGAAACAAAGTTCATTCATCAACTGTAAATACAAAATAAATATATTCTAATTTCATGGTTTTAATATACACACATAAAACTATTGAATGAATTGTTCAGATTTGTCATACTGTTCTTTGCTATACATTTGTATAAAACTACCTCAGGGCCTAAGATTTTTAAAAAATGACAAAATTTTTAAAGTTTCAGATATCATGGCCAAAGACTCACTAGATTTATGGATCACAGATATGTTTATCATCTATAGAGCTTAAATAAGCCTCTCTGAAGAAACCAGAGTTTTCAGTGTGGTCTGAATCAGAGTGTCTGTCAAGGAAATATGAAATATATGAATTTCAAGCATGAAGATTACTCAAGACTCTAATGTATTTGTGAAGAAAAAACATTTGCTTGAAACAAAAATGTCACCAGCTTATTTATCATAAAGTATGCACATAGGGATGATAGTAGCTAGTGATGATCTTTTTCCAACCTAAAGAAATTATTTGACAGAAAATTACCACTTTGAAAAAAATCTTCTTTTTATTACAATAGACCTTATTTTCTATATGGAGCTATTAAAGAATATCTGGTCACTCCAGCTAGTGGAAACCATTCCCTGATTCTCTTTCACTGCCTTTTTTTTTTTTTTTTTTTTTTTTTCATTAATAGAGCATGTACTCCCCTCAAGGGTTTTTATGTCCTGCTTCCCTGAACAATTTAAGATACTTGATTTAATCTATAAATACTATAGAGTCTGTGTCTTGCTTCCCATAAAAATCTCTTTATACTGAAATGCACAGCACTGGAGAACATTATTTACTGGACAGTCACCCTTTTTAATGTTTAAAAGCCCTTAATTTTAGAGCTTTATGTTCAAATAGGATTGTTGAACTGTTTCTCCTTTTCTAATCCTATTTTAAAGATTTTATAGTCTCTGAAACACTAAAAATTTAAGATTGTTTAAAACATGAAAATAAATGTCTTTTGATAGTATGTAAGGACCTTTTGCATTTTGACAAAAAAAAAAAAAATTAGCTTGAATTGCGACCTCAAATCCTGTTTGAAAGAAAGTAGATAGGGGATAATAAAGTAATAAATTAATCTCAACATTCTACCTAAGGAGAACCCTTAATTCACTGCTTTATGAATATCTTCCTAATACACCCAGTACTAGAAATACCATTTTCTTAGCACAATTAAATGGCAGGTGCAAATGTCAGTGGTATTTTAGCACAAAACCTTAGTGATACACTCAAATACCATGCTTTTGTAGATGGTTCTAAACGTTTTAAATTTATGGTGCTCATAAACGTCAGAATGTTAAAAGGGAGATAATCCAATTACTCCCCTCTTTTCACAAATGGGGCCATATGACCAGAAAGGCTGGCGCTGCAGAGCTGTTTATAGGAGAGTTCTGAGGGGCTCCCAGGGCTCCCCGCCGGCCTCCTGATCTTTTCAACCTAATTGCTTCTGCCTTGAGACATCTTTCTAGAAGAGGAGCCTAATGAAGTGCCACATCCCCTGAGAGCTCTAGCCCACACCGATCTATTGGACACTTACTTTGTACCAGCACTGGGCCAGGAGCTGAAAATACATTGGTAAACAAAACAGGCGGCATCCTTATTTACAGCCCAGCTGGAGAGACTAACATGGTATACACGATGCTGTGTACAAGCTAAATTCTAAATAAACAGAATCAAACAGTTTGTATAGAAAAATTATTTTTTAAAAAGTTTGAATAGTTGGCCTTTGCTCATCCTACTCAAGAGAAATACTTTAAATCAATTATTTTCAACCTAGGTTCCTTGGGATCTCAGAGCATTTATTTTTCAGACTATTTGTGACCAAAATTATATACTGTTCAACGCATTACATAATACTGTTTTGTGTTATTTTCTGATTACCTCAAATAAGTCTTGGATCTCCAGAGAAATCAATGTCCTGGAAAGTAGGAATCATTTCTATATTTTGGCCCATATAGTACTAAGTATAATGCTGGCTGCAGTAGTTATGTAATATATTCTAGTTTTTTTTCCCCTTCCTTCACTTAAAAATACTTGATTCACAACTTTCTTCTCCCTTTCTGTGTCCTGTAAACCTATCTTCCAGAGCCTAGCTCTGTGAGTCTGTTCAATTTGCTTAATTCGTATCAGTGAGGTCATGTAATATTTGTCCTTCAATGCCTGGCTTGCTTCACTCAACATAAGGTCTTCAAGATTCATCCATGTTATCCCATGTGTTAATACTGCATTCCTTCTTACAGCTAGGTAACATTCCATTGATTTTTTAAAATATACTTTTTATTTTTATTTTTTAAAAGAAACTTAGATTACGTAAATGTTACACGAAAAATATAGGGTATTCCCATATGCCCCGCTCCCTAGCCCTCTCACATTTACCCACATCAACAACATCCTTCGTTAGTATGGTACATTTGCTACAATTGATGAATACATCTTGGAACGTTGCCACTAAGCGATGATTATAGTTTGCATTGCAGTTTACACTCTCTCCTGCACATTTTTGAAGTTATTACAAGATATAAAATGGTCTGTATCTATCATTGCAATGTCATTCAGGATAATTCCCAAGTCCCAAAAATGCTCCCAAATTACACCTATTTTTCCCTCTCCCACCTCTCAGAACCTCCAGTGGCCACTGTCTCATCTGTGATAAAAGTTCTTCCATTGCTAGGATCACAACAAGTCTACAGGAGAACAACTGAAAGTCCACTCTAGTCCATCGTCCATTCCCCAATCCTGAGGATTCTGTGATGGTGATGCCCACTCCACCTCTAACTGAGAGGTGAAAATGTGGGAGGGGTTGGGAGCAGGGCATATGGGAATCCCTATATTTTTATGTAACATTTATGTAATCTAAGTATCTTTTGAAAAATAAAAAACTATATTAAAAAAAATACTTGACTCAAAGAGGAGGAGAAAATATTTGCAAATCATGTATCTGGTAAGGGACTTTTATCTGGACTACATATAGTAAATAGGCAAGGAATCTACATAGATATTTCTCCATAGAAGATATACAAATGGCCAATAAGCACATGAAAAGATGTTCAACATCACTAGTGATAAGGGAAATGCAAATCACAACCACAATGAAATACCACTTCATACCCACTGGGCAGGCTATAATTAAATGGATAGATAACAGCAAGTGTTAGAGAGGAGGTAGAGAAATTGGAACCTTCATACACTGCTGGTGGGAATGAAAATGGTGCAGCCACCTTGGAAAACAGTGTAGCAGTTCCTCAAAAGGTTAAACACAGAGTCACCGTTTAACCTAGCAATTCCACTCCCAGGTCTATACCCAAGAGAAATGAAAACATTTGTGCACAAAAAGATGTGTTTAAAAATGTTTATAGCAGTTCTACTCATAATAGCCTAAAAATGGGAAACCCAACTGTCCATCTATAGGAAAACATATAAACAAATTGTGGTACAGTCATTTATGGAATACTAGTTAGCAGTAAAATATTACTGATCCATGCAACAGCATGTGCCAATACTATAGAAATTATGCTGAGTGAAAAAAAATACACACATACAAAAGTACACAGTATGATTCCATTCACATAAAGTTCTAGAAGAGGCAAAACTCACCCATAATGATATATAGCCCAAAATGGCCAAGGAGTGTTGGGGGGAATTGTTTGGGAAAGAGGCTAGAGAACTTTTCAGAGGTGATGGAAATATTTTCTATCTTAAGAACTTAAGGGAGCGTTTGGGAGGAAGATGGCATCAGTTTAGGAGGGCACTCGGTGGCTCGCTCTCTGAGGACGGCTGATTGGGGAATGGGTCCTGCCCAGGGGACTGTGCTGGGGGCACACGGAGCAAGAACCTTAGGAACATCGCTCTAGAGGGAGCTGGATGGCGCAGATTACTCGGGAAGGAGTCGTGCTGCTAGCTTGTCTCTTCTTTGCTGTGCTGCTTCTTCAGTGATTTCCCATTCTCTATCTATATTGATTTTATCTCCCAACGCTATCTCTTTTACTTCCTTCATCTTTCTGCCTTCTGCTTTCTGTTGTGGTTTTTACATACCACATTTTTTCATTAGCCCACAACTTCAAGGGTGTCAATTTCTATTCTCTTTATCCTGTTTTCTTCGTTTTTTATTAATATTAACTTTTTCCTTTCAGCCCTTTCTTCGCTCTTTCTCTCTCTCCTCATCATTCTAGCCTTCTAAATCATTACATATATTTTCCTCTATTTGGTTTCCCAGTCCATTGTAGGTACTCGACTTTTTTTCCTATTACTCTACACTGCCTACATGAGTTAAATATTTGTTTTACTAAGTCTTATACGGCCCCGCTTCTAACATTTTTCAATATTACTATTACCCTTCTTCCTTTCTCACATCTTTCGATTTCTTTGGCCCTAATCTTTTGCCTTCAAGGGAACATAGAAAGAAGCAAGGAAATAAAATAAGAAGAAAAAGTGTCAAAGAGAAAACTTAACAGACACACAGAACCACCAGCTAAATAAAACTCTAGAGCAGAGAGAGAAGCTAATCAACTGAATAAACCCATCAAGATAAAATGATGACTAGAGGGCAACAAAAAATTACAAACCACACTGAGAAACAGGAAGACATAGACCAGTCCAATGAACAAAGTAAAAACCAGGAAGAGATGCAGAACATCGAACAACTAATCAAAGCTTTCCAAACAAATATAATGGACCAACTAAATGAAGTGAAGGAAGAGATTAAGAACATTAAGAAGACACTGGAAGAACATAATGAAGAAATTGTAAGCATACATAAAAAGATAACGGATATGATGGTGATCAATGGCACAATGCAAGAAATCAAAAAGACGCTGGATTCACATAACAGCAGATTGGAACAGGCAGAAGAAAGAATTAGTGATGTAGAAGACAATACATCTGAAATCAAACAGATAATAGAACAGATAGATAAAAAGATAGAAAAAATCCAGCAGGGACTCAGGGATTTAACCGATAACACAAAACGCACAAACATATGCATTATAGGCATCCCAGAAGGAGAAGAGAAAGGAAAGGGAAAAGAAGGAGTGTTAAAGGAAATAATGGCTGAAAACTTCCCAACCCTATTGAGAGAGATGGATATACAAGTCCAGGAAGCACAGCACACCCCAAACAGTATAAATCCCAACAGGCCAACTCCAAGACATATACTTGTCAAAATGTCCAATGCTCAAGACAAAGAGAAAATACTCAAGGCAGCAAGAGAAAAGAGAACCATCACATACAAGGGAAGCACAATAAGATTAAGTGCTGATTTCTCATCTGAAACCATGGAGGCAAGAAGACAGTGATATGACATAGTCAAAGTACTAAAAGAAAAAATTTCCAGCCACGAATTCTCTATCCAGCAAAACTGGCATTCAAAAATGATGGAGAGTTCAAAATATTCACAGATTAACAGAAATTAAGAGAGTATGCCAATAAGAAACCTGCACTTCAAGAAATACTAAAGGAAGTTCTACAAGTTGAAAGGAAAAATCAAGGGAGAGAGAGTTGGAGGAGAGTGTAAAAACAACTAAAAAGACAAAAAGAGAAATAAAAACAACATATGACATACATTAACCCAAAGAAAATATGGCTGAAGTAAGAAATTCGTTGCGAGTAATAACACTGAATGTTAATGGATTAAATTCACCACTCAAGAGACACAGATTGGCAGAATGGATAAGGAAATATGATCCATCTATATGCTGTCTACAAGAAACCCACCTTTGACCCAGGATTCAAGGAGGCTGAAAGTGAATGGCTGGAAAACAATTTTACAAGCAAACAATAGCCAAAAAAGGGCAGGAGTAGCTAACCTAATATCAGACAAAATAGACTTTAAATGCAAAACTGTTGTAAGAGACAAAGATGGACACTATATATTAGTAAAAGAGGTAATCTCAGAAGAAGAGAGAACAATCATAAACATTTATGCACCTAATTGGGGTGCCTCAAAATACATGAGGCAAACTCTGGAAAAACTAAGTGGGGAAATAAATGCCTCTACAATTATAGTGGGGGACTTTAATACACCATTATCACCATTAGACAGAACATCTAGACAGAGAATCAATAAAGAAACAAAGACTCTGAACAATACATTAGAGCACCTGGACCTAATAGACATATACAGAAAACTATACCCAAATATAGCAGGATTTATATTCTTCTCGAGTGCACATGGATCATACTCCAAGATAGACCACATGCTAGGCCACAGAACAACTCTCAATGAATTCAGAAAGATTGAGATTATACAAAGTAATTTCTCTGACCACAAAGGAATGAAATTGGAAATCACTAAGGGCCAGAGAAACAGATTAGGCATAAAGTTATGGAAGTTAAACAACACACTCTTAGACAAACAGTGGGTCAAGGAGGAAATCTCAAAAGAAATCAGTAACTACCTTGAAACTAATGAAAACGACAACACAACATATCAAAACCTATGGGATGCAGCCAAAGCTGCCTGAGAGGGAAGTTCATAGCCATAAATACATATATTAAAAAAGAAGAAAGAGTTAAAATTGAAGACCTAATTGCACACTTGGAGGAATTGGAAAAACAACAACAAACTAAACCTGAAGGAAGTAGAAAGAGGGAAATAACAAAGATTAGAGCAGAACTAAATGAAATAGAGAATAAGAAAGCACTAGAAAAAACAAACAAAACCAAAAGCTGGTTCTTCGAGAAGATCAATAAAATTGAGAAACCCTTAGCCAGACTAACAAAGAAAAAGAGAACAGATGCAAATACACAAACTAAGGAATGAGCAAGGGGATATCACTACTGACCCCACAGAAATAAAGAGCATCATAAGAGGATACTTTGAAAAATTATATGCCAACAAGAATGATAATTTAGAGGAAATGGACAAGTTTCTAGAAACTCACAAACAGCCTACATTAATGAAAGAAGAAATTGATGAACTCAACAGTCCAATTACAAGTAAAGAGATAGACTCAGTCATCAAAAACCTTCCAACTAAGAAGAGCCCAGGACCAGATGGCTTCACAGTTGAATTCTACCAAACATTCCGGAAAGAGCTAACACCAATCTTACTCAAGATCTTCCAAAAAATAGAAGTAGAAGGAATATTGCCTAACTCATTCTACGATGCCAACATTACCCTAATACCAAAACCAAACAAAGATACCACAAGAAAGGAAAATTACAGATCAATTTCTCTAATGAACCTAGATGCTAAAATCCTCAACAAAATACTTGCTAATCACATCCAACAACATATCAAAAGGATTATACACCATGACCAAGTGGGTTTCATCCCAGGTATGCAAGGATGGTTCAATATAAGAAAATTAATCAATGTAATACACCACATAAACAGATTGAAAGAAAAAAATCACATGATCATCTCTATAGATGAAGAAAAAGCATTTGACAAAATACAGCACTCTTTCCTGATAAAAACACTGCAAAAGATAGGAATAGAAGGAAACTTTCTGAATATGATAAAGGGTATATATGAAAAACCCAGAGCTAACATCATCTTCAGTGGTGAAATCCTAAAAGCCTTCCCTCTGAGATCGGGAACAAGACAAGGATGCCCACTATCACCAGTTCTATTTAACATTGTCTTAGAAGTACTTGCTCGAGCACTGAGGCAAGAAAAAGATATAAAAGGCATCCAAATTGGAAAAGAAGAAGTAAAAATTTCATTATTTGCAGATGACATAATCCTATACGTAGAAAGCCCTGAGAAATCTACAACAAAGCTTCTAGAACTTATAAAGGAGTTCAGTAACGTCACAGGCAATAAGATCAATGCTCAAAAATCAGTAGCATTTCTGTACACCAATAACGAGCTATCTGAGGAGGGAATCAAGAAAAAAAATACCATTTACAATAGTAACCAAAAGAATCAAATACTTAGGAATAAATTTAACTAAAGATGTAAAGGACTTATATACAGAAAACTACACAACACTGTTAAAGGAAATCAAAGAAGACTTAAATAAATGGAAGAATATTCCCTGTTCATGGATAGGATGACTAAACATCATCAAGATGTCTATCCTACCCAAACTAATCTACAGATTTAATACAATCCCAATAAAAATCAACACTATATTTTTTAAGGAACCGGAAAAACTAACTACAAAATATGTTTGGAAAGGTAAGAGGCCTTGAATTGCCAAAGACATATTGAAAAAGAAAAATGAAGTAGGAGGTATCACATTACCTGACTCTAAAACATACTACAAAGTTACAGTGCTCAAAACTGCAAGGTATTGGCACAAGGATAGACATACTGACCAATGGAACCGAATTGAGAGTTCTGATACACATCCTCGCATATACAGTCATCTGATATTCGACAAGGCCACCAAGCCCACTCAGTTGGGAGAAAATGGCCTCTTTAACAAGTGGTGCTTGACGAACTGGAAATCCATATCCAAAAGAATGAGAGAGGAATACCACCTCACACCTTATACAAAAATCAACTCAAGATGGATCAAAGATCTAAATATAAGAGCCAAAACTATAAAGACCTTGGAAGATAATGTAGGGAAGCATCTACAGGACCTTGTAATAGGAAATGGTTTCAAGAACTTCGTACCCAAAGCACGAGCAGCAAGAGAAAAAATAGATAAATGGGATCTCCTCAAAATTAAAAACTTCTGCACCTCAAAGGACATTATTAAGAAAATAAAAAGGCAGCCTACCCAATGGGAGAAAATATTTGGCAGCCATATACCTGATAGGAGCCTAATATCCTGCATATATAAAGAAATCCTACACCTCGAAAATAAAAAGACAAACAACCCATTTAAAAAATGGGCAAGTGACCTGAAAAGACACTTCTCCAAGGAAGAAATACAAATGGCTAAAAAGCACATGAAAAAATGCTCGACAGCGATAGCTATTAGGGAAATGCAAATCAAAACTACGAGATACCATCTTACACCCATCAGAAGGGCAGTTATTAAAAAAACAGCAGACTATAAGTGTTAGAGACGATGTGGAGGAATAGCAACCCTCATCCACTGCTGGTGGGATTGTGGAATGGTCCAGCCACTGTGGAGGACAGTCTGGCGGTTCCTCAGAAAACTAACAATAGATCTTCCGTATGATCCAGCAATTCCACTGCTGGGTATATACCCAGAAGAATTGAAAGCAAAGACACAAACAGATATATGCACCCCAATGTTCATAGCGGCATTGTTCACAATTGCCAAAAGTTGGAATCAGCCCCGGTGCCCATCAACAGATGAATGG
>JAQZBX010088820.1:0-12706 GCA_029593785.1 Cabassous unicinctus
AAAATATAGGGAATTCCATATGCCCCTTCCCAAGTCCTCCCATATTTACCCACAGTAACAACATGCTTTTTAGTATGGAACATTTGTTACAATTGATGAACACATTTTGGAGCATTGCCACTAAGCATGGATTATAGTTTACATTGTAGTTTACACTCTCTTCCACACATTTTTGTAAGTTATTACAGGATTTTTTTTTTAATTTTTTTTAATTTGTAAAATGATATATAAATACATATGCGTAGGCTAGCTTTAAACACATTTTTGCATTTACCCCTTTAACATTGCAATGAACAATTTTTTTCTCCTAATGTTCCAAATACTCATAATTTCAAGAGTTTGCATAAACAACTTCATATGTTTATTTCACTATTTCAGTGATTCATTAATAGAGATTTCTGTTTTTTTTAATGATAATTCTAATTATAGTTATTCTTCACCAGAGTTTTCTTTAGTTTCCATAAATGATAGGATCACAAAGAGAAAATTCTCCAAGGAATAATTTTAACATTTAAAGTTCAAGAGCTCTAAGTCAAATTAAAACAATATATAAGGAAATATTGGAAAATATCTCAGTAAGTGATATGGCCTTAGATATATTAATTGTTGCTATGAACTTCAAGTAGGGGGAAACATGGGATGTTGCATAATAAGTACAAAAAGTGGAATAAATCAAAAGATCCAGGAAAAATATTTAGTTGAGCAGAAACCTATACTATAATAATGGCAGCATCACAAAGCACAGTTCAGGGAGAGTAGCATTAAAAGAAGATGACGTAATTACTTCATATTTAAATGAACATATGAGGGAAAAAGATGTGACTCAAGTGATTAAGCTCTGATCTTCTACATGGGACACCCCAAGTTTGGTTCCTGGTGACTCCTAAAGAAGATGAGAAAGACAGCAAGCTGACAAGATGGGCAGGTGCAGCGAGCTGATGCAACAAGTGACAAAAGTTATAAAACATAATGAGAGACACAACAAGGCAGGAAACAGAGATGGATCAACCAATTAGGTGTCTCCTTCCCACATGATAGTTCCCAGGTTTGGTTCCCAGTACCTCCTAAAAAGAAGATCAGCACACAAAAAACAGACACAGCAAATGCAGACAATGAGGGGGTGGGGAGAAATAAATGAATAAAAATTATTTTAAAAATTAACATATGAAAATATTTTCTCATTCCATTCATTAAGATGATTTAAGAATTTAAATATTGAAGTAGAAATATGCCTGGTCATTCATTAGGCTAGGAAAACAGATAAAGGTAAAGCCAGATGCAAATTTAACAGAATGCCATGTTTCTCTTCAAAGACATTCCCCAGCTTTAAGGTTAATACAATCCTCTTCTTTGAATGAACACTGTGTGTTTCTTTAACTCATGGAGAAGTGTAGCTGACTGAAATAATAAGTTATAATACATTTTGCTGGTTTGAATTTCTCCAGTAAGAATAAAACATTCTTCTCTTCTCTGGAGTACTTAGTCACTTTGATTCACAGAAGAATCTCAGCCTCCTGTCTTGGTTCAGATAATGGATTTCTCTTTAGACAGTCACATCACTTTAAAATTTATTTAAAATACTTGCTAATCAAATCTAAGAACACATCAAATGTATATACACCATGATCAAATGAGTTTTGTCCCAGGATGCAACGATGGTTCAACATAAGAAAATCAATCAATGCATTTCACCACATTAAGAGATCAAAGGAAAAAAATCACATGATCATCTCCAACAAGAGAGAAAAATCATTCAAGAAAGTACAGCAAAAATTAACTCAAGAAGCTATCAACAAATGAATGTATAAACAATTGTGATATATACAATGGAATGTTACTCAGCTGTTAGAAGGAATGGCATATTGACACATGCAATAACATGGATAAATCTTGAAAACCTTATGTTGAGTAAAGTAAGCCAATCACTTAAGGACAAATAGTTCATGATCTCACTGATATGAACTAAGACTATTGAGCAAACTCATCAAGGTAGAGTCTGTAATTCATGTGGCCAGGACATAGAAAGAGAAGAAAGAGTTATGAGCTTATGCTTAATCTGAGCAGAAGCTATCATAAGGTGGATAGTGGTGATTTGGCCATGGACAGGGTGATGGTGGTGCAGCTGTGTGCTTGGTGTTGATGGTTCTCATCATAAATTTGTTTCACAGTGGGTGTAGACCCACAGAATAAGTGACAAAATATTAAATTTCCATCCCAAAACACAAGCAAAGTGCTATGTCCTCAAGTAGAGTGGCAAAGAATCTCTAGAGTACACAGGCAGTGCCTAATAAAATTAAAAGTAACCAATATGCAAGCCTTCAAAATTAATGCTGTATTTATGAATCTTATTCTTGTAAAATTGAAACTTAGCCTAATAATAATTATTACCTAAGAGTTGCCTTCTGAAAACCTCTTGTTCCTCAATTGTGACATTTCTTTAAGCCAAACACTGCAAATAAATCAACTAACATACCTCCATAATGGGACATGACTCCTAGGGATAAGCATCCCTGGCATTGAGGGATTAATATCAAGTTCCAACCAGCTATGCATTTGGAGGAAGACCTTGACACAGAGGGGAAGCATTAAATGCAAAGAGTTTTAATGGCTCAGATATTTCAGAGTGAGTTGGAACGTCATTTCAGAGGTTACACTTATGCACATTTCAGGTGGATCTCACCAACTGCCACAGTAAACCAAGTCCAATCTGTGTTGGTCCTGAGGGTTCTAAAGACACCCAGACACTATAAGAAAGGCAAACAACACTTGAAATCAGCACCTCATCATTGAGACTTACCTTAGAATATATGACAACATATTTTCCCAATGTATCATAGTTAGAATTATTTATAATGTCCTTAAACATGGTTCTTCTGCCCCTTTTATATGAACCTATATTTGGCACTATATCCATAAAATACGTGTCCAAGAGACATAACTTTTCAGTCTCTTCATATGCAGGTTGAGTCCTAATTCTCAGAGGAGTTGTGGTCAATACCTACTACCCAGATCATCAGACTTGCCCAGGATGACTAAAAAATGATGATAGACAATCCCCATCCTGAAAAACAAAGAGTATTAATAGCTGCAAGTGAAACAGTTCCTGTTACCTGCCCCATAATATCTAAGTCTCCTCTCAATCTGAAGCAGAGTGGACATCACTATCACAAATTACTGATGACAGGGGAATGAAGAAATATAAGGGGGGATTGCAAACACGAACCAAAGTAGACACTGTTATTGTAGTAATGGAAGAAATTGGATTATTGATATAAGGATAGTGGTAGCCAGAGGTTCTGAGGGGAAGGGGACAGATGAATTGTTGGAACAAAGTACATTTTTAGGGTATTGGAATTGTTCTGCATGATATTGCAGTGGCAGATACCATCCATTATACATTTTTTAAAATCCTATAAAATTGTAGTCAAAAGTTTAAACATAAGTTGTGATAAATGAACCATTCACACATACAATGTTATTTATAGGGGAGGGGAAGAAAGGGGGAGCACGTTGGGTATATGGGAGTCCCCTGTCTTTGGTACCTGACTTTTCTGTAACCTAAAATTTCTTTGAGGACAAAATGAAAAAAAAAAAGTAAGTCACTGGGGGATAGTGTCACTGTACATATAGGACAATGGATCTTATAGTGCTGAAAGGGAAAGTCTTTAAAATTTTTAAAAAATATTTTTTCATTTTTATTATCCCCAATTTTTATTTTTTGTTTTATTTATTTTATTTCTTATTTTCAAAACTATCATTATTATTCATTTTCTTATTAATCATATTTGGCTATTTTATTGGCTTTATTTTTCAAGAAGTTTCATTTTTTTATTTATTTATTTTTATCCATTTTTAAACCCACTCCCCCATTTTTGCTGTTTCTGTGTCCATTCATTGGGCCTTTCCTGCCCTCTCTTCTCACCCTTCTCCCCCTGTCTTCACTGGGATTTGACCCTGAGAATCTCCAATGTGGGATAGAGTTGTCCTACTGCCTGCACCACCTTAGTTCCTGGTTTTTCAGTTCATCTCGTCTTGGCTCTCCCTTGTGTCACTCTCCTGTTACATCATCTTGCTGCGTGGCTCGCGGGGCCTGGTGGTGCACCTGCGCATGGGGTCTGGTGGCTCACCTGAGGATGGGGCCTGGCAGTTCGCATGCTGACAGGGCCTAGCAGTGCACCCACACATGGGGCCTGACAGCTCACCCACAGATGGGGCCTGATGGCTTACCCACTCACAGGGCCTGATGGCACACCAGAGCACGGGACCTGGTGGTTTACCCACTCGCGGGGCCAGGCAGCTCACCCGCTGACAGGGCCTGATGGCTCACCTGCTCACGGGGCCTGGTGTTGCACCTGCGTATAGGGCCTGGCAGCTCACCTGCTTGCAGGGCCTGGTGGTGCACCCACTCACAGGGCCTGGTGGCCCACACGCCTTCTATATTTTTCTTTTCTTAAAAATTTTATGGGAAGTCCCTGGGATTGAACCCAGTTCCTTCTATTTGGGAGACGGATGCCCAACCACGAAGCCACATCTGTCCCCCTCCTATATCTCTTAAGGTTGACCAAAGATACCCAAAGTTACAGTCTTTTCCCATACAGGATGGTCATATAATAAATCAGGTTAGTTTATCATCAACATTCTAAAAACCAGACCTAGGGAGAAAAACTAGGTCTGAGGATACATGCATGGTTTCTAATATAGTGAATGTTTAGTCTATATTAACCACAAAATCAGGACAGCAAGAATATTCACATTGAAGAAGTTTTGGATCATAGATGGGTTACAACTGTGACAAGGGAGGATCATTGGTGTGGGGTGTAAGAAACTGGGGATACTTGGGAGGAAGCCCACATGGGCATACATATAAGGCATATAAATATGCTCAAGTGTTCATGGGGCATTGTCACTGTGTGTGGAGATTTACACAATAACTGAAGGAATATCAAATTCCCAAGATGGGGAACTCTGCTGAATCCTCTAATAGATCGACAAGAATCCCCCATGTACAAGGGCCATGACTAGTGAAGGAGGATGGTCCACTGATGGACCCTTGATATTGATAACTGTTCATATGAACCTTTACTCTTGAAATTGAAACTTAGTCTAGTATTACAGGGTGTCTAAGTGTTGCCTCCTTGGATCCTCCTTGTTGCTCAAATGTGGCCTCTCTCTAAATCTAACTCAGCATAAAAATACATTGCCTTCCCCCCAGTGTGGTACATGACTCTTGGGGATGAGCTTCCCTGGCACCGAGGGATTACTACCAAGCACCAACTAGCAATGCAAATGGAAAATGACCTTGATCAAAAGGGGGAATACCTAAAGAAAATTAGTTTATATGGCTAAGAGACTTCAGTGTGAGTTGGGAAATCATTCCAGAGGTTATGCTTATGCACATCTCAGCAGGATGTCTTTGACTGACAAATTAGATACTACCTCAAATAGTGGAACTCCTGAGGGCTATGGACACATCCAGACCCAATCATCATGGCAGATAGCTCAGGAGTCTGGTGCCTTGCCAGTGGACCCTACTTTAGTATTTATGTTCCCCAGTGTGACAGAGTTGGACTCAGTTTTGGTTTCCCTACACATGGCCCTTTTGTTCTTCTATTTGAACCTATAATTAATACTAGAGTTGGTAGGTGTATGTCCAAGAGACTTAAATCTTTGTGCAGTCCATGTGCCAGCTAGGTCCTGAATCCCATCAGAATTACCACACCTATTCTCTAGATCCTTGGCCTCACCTAGATCAATTAACATGGAGATGACAATGGACCACTACTATACCAAGGAACCAAGAGTCTACAAATGCATGCAAGAGAGTCCTATCCATTGGCCCCATGGTATTGCAGCTCCTTCTTAATTAGAGGTGGATTACACATCACCATACCAGAATCCTCAGGATTGGGGAATGAAATATGAACTAAAGTAGACTTACTGGTATTCTACTCTAGACATATTGTGATTCTTACAATGGAATAAATTATGTCACTGATGTGCAGGAAGTGGCCACTGGTGGTTCTGAGGGCAGGGAGATGGAAAAACAGATGTAATATGGGGGCATTTTTGGGACTTGGAAATTGTCCTGAAGGACACTGCAATGACAGATACAGACCACTATAAATTTTGTGATAACCTACAGAAATCTGTGGGAGAGAGTGTAAACTAATGTAAACTTTAATCCTCGCTTAGTGGCAATGCTCCAAAATGTGTTAATCAATTGCAATGAATGTTGTCCACTAATGAAGAATGCTGTTAATGTGGGAAAATTTGGGATGTGTGGGAGCAAGGCAAATGGGAACCCCCTATATTTTCTATACGACATTTGTAAACTCTAAGTATTTTTTAAAAAATAAGTAAATTTTAAAAATTAGTTTAAACCATATTGTAAACAATAAAACTTGGCTAATAGCAATGTTTCAATATTTACTCATCAATTTTAACAAATGTAGCACAATAATATGTTACCAATAGGGGAAAATGTGGGAAGGGGATGGATTTGTTTATATGGGAATCCCCCCACACTTTTTTAACTTTTGTGTATTCTAAAATTTCTCTAAAGTGAATGTTTATTATATGAAAAAAAGAATTGATGAAAGTCTGTTAAATATATACATGAAAGCAACCCAAATGAAATATGAACAATACCTATTAAAAATGAAAATACAGACAAAAGATAGTGGATTGTATATGTATTTTCTATTTATCTATCTAAATGCAGAGATAGAAAGAGAAGTAAATATTAATTTGACACCCAGGAAAATAAAAATTAATATTACATCAAATTACTTTTTTGTTTTATTATGCAAAGGAGTGGCTATTTTTAAAAATACTTGGAATATATTAAATACTCATGTGGAGCTGAAAAAAACATACATAATACACTTTTATCCAATATATTTAGCAATGAAAATCAGTATATATACATTCAAGAACTATTTGACCATCTTTTAATCCTGAAAATGGTAGATGTCATAAACTAGCTTTGTTTCTTTGTGCATATGAAGAAATTTAAAAGAATGTTCATTATAAGCATTTAAAGAAGAGCAATTTTGAAACAATGTGATTTCCATCACTAGTTGGATATAACATGAATAAATATCAAACACATATTTCTGAGTGAAAGTTAAAATTTCAGCAATGTATTTCTATAATGGATAAATCTGCCTAATTTTTAAGAACACACATAATAATAATGTCATAGCTACCCCAATTATATTTTCTTTTTCTTAAAACCTCTTGATTTGGGGAAATCCTGTTTTTCATCTATTTTCTTTTAGATTAAAGATCTATTGAGGATGGGGGGGTGAGTGCTCAAAGCTCGGGGACTAATCTGCTTCCCTAGGGAGGAGTACGGCCCTGCCCTGGGTCCCGACCAATCCTGGGAGCCACAGGCTCGGAACGCTAGATCCAGAGGTAGGGCAAAGGCATAGATTTCCGAGTCCCGGATTGAAGATACACGTGGGACCGCGTCTGCGAAGCCTCGAAGGCCCCGCAGGCCTGAGGCCAGGTCAGAGCTGACTAAGAGGTATTCAGAAGACAAACCATGGACCCACCGGCACGTAAAGAAAAAGCTAAAGTTAAAGAACCTGTCAGCAGAGTTGAGAACGCCAAGCAAAAATCAGCCCAGCAGGAGCTGAAGCAAATACAAAGAGCAGAGATCTATGCCCTCAACAGAGTCATGACAGAACTGGAGCAACAGCAGTTTGATGAGTTCTGTAAACAGATGCAACCTCCTGGAGAGTGAGCCACCCCTGTCTTCAAACTAGATGGTATCCTGGAGGCTTGTTTTGTGAGCCTTGTTACCAGTTTTAAGCTGAGATGGCTCATTTGGAGCCTTACAGAACTAGACAAGAAGGCATTTGTGTTTTTCTTAAAATTGGATAAATCTGAAATGATTTCCTATAATAACTTCTGCTTCACTGGTTCCTCCAATCTGAATTGGCCCAATGCTTGCTGAAGAGACATTTTTTCTTCTCCTAAGACAATAGATTCTTTTTTAGAAACAAAACAAAACATTTCTCAATTGCTTGTGGTGAAGCTGTGTATCTTCTCCAAAAATGCAAATAAAATACTAATAAAATATTAAAAAAAGAACTATTGAGAAAGTATAAATTCTATATCCCCATAAAAGTGTACATTTTCAGTCCTATCTTGCTGTTTAACAGAAATAAATAAGAAACAGTAACAGACTGCTATCATTAGTTTAATTAGCCCCTTGCTAGTCTGAACTCAGTAAAATATCAGTGCCATTGTTGTCATTTAAACACAGTCTTTTTTTAAAATAATTTTCCAGAAGGCAGCCTTCATATCCTTGTTCTTCAGGCTATAGATGATGGGGTTCAGGGTTGGTGGCACCACAGTGTAGGAGACAGACACTAGCATATCCCAAACAGAAGGAGACTCTGACACTGGCTTTAGGTAGGCAATTGATTCTGTATTGAGGAAAACTGTAACAACCACAAAGTGAGGAATACAAGTTGAGAAGGCTTTTAACCTGCCTTCCACTGATATGATTCTCAGTACCGTAGAAAGGATTTGGATATAAGAAACTATGATGGAAATAAAACATACAAAACCCAAAGATGCTGCATCAATTATGGCTCCAATCTCAGCTAGGTACTTCTCTGAGCAGGAGAGTTTGAGTAATGAGGAGATCTCACAGAAGAAATGATGGACAAAATTTGACATACAAAATGGTAATGAGAAGGTCACAGTGGTGTTCAAGAACCCAGAGACAATACCACTTAGCCATGATGCAGCCACCATCTGTTCACAGGAACTTCTTTTCATGGTGATCTGATAATACAGGGGGCAGCAAATTGGCACATATCGGTCAAAGGACTTCACTGTCAGCAATGCCAGCTCTGCACAAGCAAACAAAACAACCCCCCCCCCAAAAAAAAACCTGCACCACACATCCCAGGAAAGATTTGAAGAATTTTGGGCCAGGGAATGAACAATGGCCTTGGGAATTGTGACAGAGGTGAAGCAAAGATCTAACAATGATAGGGTCCTCAGTAAGAAGTACATTGGACTGTGGAGGCCCAGGTCCAAGGTGGTAAGTATATCAATGAGAAGGTTGCCAATGAGAGCTGCCAGGTAGATCAGAAAGAACAGCACAGCATGGAGGGCTTGCTCCTTCCAGATATCTGAAAAGCTCATGAGGATGAATTCAGTCACAACCTTGCTATGATTGACCATGGCACTACTCTCCATAGGCTGGGCAAAAGAAAAGACACTGTGAGATTCTTTGTATATACCTAAATATTGTTTAACCCTATAGTTTGAAATATACGTGTTTATTTCCATTGAACTTCAAAATTTAAAACTGCAGTGTGGGCACAAATTCATCTCTCAGTTTTCCAATTTTAGTTATCATGTTTTTAAACTGCCAAGAGTCTGAAACAAAATGGGAGCAAAATCTTCACCTTGACACAATTAGATCTTCAAAATTGGTGAGGGTCTGTGTGTTAAATTATCTGAACCATCAATGCAGAAAAAAATTTGAGTTACTATTTTCTCAATTCTTATAGGGATGTTATATAACTGTACTGTTTTATATATGTAGATTAATTCATAATATACAAAGGAGGTTTTTGGGATTAGGACATAATTCTATCTCTGAAGCTAGTAGGGAAGGCAGATAACCTAGATCATTTTGACATGTAGATAAATCACATGGACCCTCTCAGTTTTGTTAAATCCTTGCAATACACAGGACTATAAAAATATGTAATACATTAAATCTAGAGATACTCCCCATAAATGGGGTCTTTGCATCATTACTTATAGATCCATTAGATTCTAAAGAGTTATCTCTATTAAAACATGTTCTGAGAAAACATTTACTCATTTACATTATACTGATAACTTCTCAGGAGTATATTAAATTATATTTCTTGAAGTTAAAGTTTTGTGCTCAAATAAACTTGATAAATGCAGGACTCAGTAAAATTAATAAATTTTTTCTATAGGTCTACATGAAGTTTAAATATGGTAATTTTCACTTTGTCTAAATGAAGGGATAATATGTATTTTGATGAACTCGGGGAAATCTTAAAAGAGAAATAGCGGTCATTTGTAGTAACATTTTTATGATGCTCTTGCATATTTTGTAACAAATGTTTCACAACAATGTAAGGTGTTGGTGGAGGGGTGATGTATGGGACACATGTATGATGTTATGCAAGTTTATTTTATAAGTTCACAACTCTTACTGTGCACTTATTGTTTATGTATATTCATGTGTAATTTAAATAATTCAATAAAAATTTATTTAATAAAACAAAAAAAACACCACAATGTCCTAAGGTTAAATTGTCTGGGTTTAATTTTTTTTCTCTATCACTTAGATGGCTGAGCTGTAAAAGATATGTAACATTCCCCTTCATCATCATTATCTGAAATGTTGGGATGCAAGTGCTTTGCAGGACCCATTCTGTTTTAAGCACTTTAATTACATAAACTCAATTAATATTTAAAATTCTCCAAAGAAGCTGGTATAAGTATTATGTCAGTTTTACAGGGGAAGAAGGTGTTGTACAGAGGAGTTAATTAATTTGCCCAGTATTAGAAAATAAAAGAATGATGAAGGTGGAGTGTGAATCCCTAGATTCTGTTCTAAACCTGTGTATTCACATACTAAAGTATTAAGTCTCTCAGGAGTGATGAATAGGGCTAAAAATTATCTCTCTAAGACAGGAGTTCTTAAACATATTTGTTCCATGGAACCCTTTGCCAGTCACGTGAAAACCACAAACCTTTTACTAAGTCCACACTATACTGTGTATTATTTAATAAATATATCACATCCACACCAACACATCCCCACAAGAATGATTTTTTTAAAAATTTCAATTCAAGCTCATGGACCCCTTGTTAAGAACCCCTGCTCTAAGAGCATACAACACAACAGAAAGATCAAATACACAAGAAGTTTTCAGGTAAATTATTATAAATAGTCAAAATAAATTACAGGTAACATGATCTCGGAAAGGTAAAATAAACAAAGAAATAAGTGGCCAAATATAATTTGGAGGCAACAAAATAAGATGGATTCCAGAAGGCAGAGCTCAGAAAAGAAATGGGAAAATGCAAAATATTATAAAAATTAAACAACATTGGTATCTGAAAATAATTAACTAAGCATCATCAAAATTACTCAAGCATGTATAAGACCAGGTTTAAAGAATTCCACAATATGAACTGGAAAAAAAAGAAAGACATATGCTTATGATTCATATTCTATATATTAGGATTATATATAAACATTTTACTACTATGTTCTTCATTTGTCTACATTTGTCACTGGAAAAAAATATTCTGGACACATTTTCATTATGAGAAGGCACATATATAGAAGCATTAAGACATAATGAATATGAGAATAGAATGTTTTGAAATAAAAAAAGTGTCATATGATATAAGGTCTTTTTCCAATCTTCATAGTGGGAATGTGGATTTGAATTATATGCTCTTTGAAATCCAATACTTCATCAATAAAAGTCATGTATCAATTTTGGGCTGCCTTGCATGTATGGTGTAGAACACAATTGGTGTTTAATAAGTAAAAATAGATTACTAAATTACCACATTCTCTAACAATATAAAAGAGTATCATTTTCTGAAATGTTCATTAATGGTTGAAGATTTAGCAAATATTTTTAGCAGATTTTAAAAATTCAAAGGTTTTTCTTAATCAGATATTTTCTTTTAGATGATGTCAAAAAACATAAAGGTGATTAAGAGAATCATTTCTCTAGAAGATAAGTCAGCCTAGTGAAAACTTGTCATTTACATGTAGCACTTTTATCTCTGTATGCATGTGTGTGTATCTATCAGTTCATGCATGTATGTGAGTGTGCAGCTGAGGGGGTCAACAACCTAAGAAGCATTAGCTTTATGAGTTGCAAAAATTCTTAATGATTAGAAACCCATGGATATTATTGACTTTTTCCCATTGTGACAGAAAGGAGTAGAAAGCTAATAATGTTAGTTTTTCTTTTCTTTAAAATTACAATTACATCTTTTTTTTTCATTATGAAATCCTGCAACTATTAAAAGAAGTGTTTGGGAACAGAATAAAATAATAATTGTTAATAATTGGAAGGCAATAGGGAAGAATGTGAATTCTGCACTTGGCCTTGAATAATGAGCAGCTGAGTAACATACCAGCAGGTATGTCTATGAGGAAGAAGATCTCATATGAAGGAAAATCACAATTTGAGAAGATAGCATGTGACATAATTTCACATTTAAAAACAAATAACTAAGTGAGAATTACACAAATATCAATGGAGAGGAATCAATATGGAATCCAGAATTATATGATGGGATTGGGGCAGCTCTTTCACTAGGGAGTGACCGTATCTAAATCACACAATGAATTTAGGCACTGACAAAAAGGAGGAGGAGTTTGGCTGTTCAAGGAAAACTTCACAATCTCCAAAAACTCCTCATTTTACCAATTAAACTGCATCCTAAATCTTCATTTGCATACATATGATTTTCACAATCTACCCTTTGCAATAATACAAGAGAACATCTGAATGAAAATAATCAGAACACAGTGTGCTGAATATTGCATGACAGCAAGAAGAGTTAGAGTTCCCCACACCATCCATTCCCAGAATGATTTGATATTTCAGTGGAATGTAGTGATTTTCTCCCTTCAGTAGTTCACAGGAACTCATATTTTGAAATA
>JAQZBX010088821.1:0-12704 GCA_029593785.1 Cabassous unicinctus
GTTTAACTTCCATATCCTTGTGCCTAACCTGTTTCTCTGGCCCTTAGTGATTTCCAATTTCATTCCATTGTGATCAGAAAAATTACTTTGTATAATCTCAATCTTGCTGAATTCATTGAGAGTTGTTCTGTGGCCTAGCATGTGGTCTATCTTGGAGTAAGATCCATGTGCACTCGAGAAGAATGTAAATCCTGCTGTACTTGGGTGTAATGTTCTGTATATGTCTATTAAGTCTAGGTCCTCCAATGTATTGTTGAGAGTCTTTGTTTCTTTATTGATTCTCTGTCTAAAAGTTCTGTCTAATGATGACAATGGTGTATTAATGTCCCCTGTTATAATTGTAGAGGCGTTTATTTCTCCACTTAGCTTTTCCAGAGTTTGCCTCTCATATTTTGAGGCACCCCGATTAGGGGCATAAATGTTTATGGTTGTTCTCTCTTCTTGAGAGATTACTGCTTTTACTAATATATAGTGTCCATCTTTGTCTCTTACAATAGTTTTGCATTTAAAGTCTATTTTGTCTGATATTAGTATAGCTACTCCTGCCCTTTTTTGGCTATTCTTAGCTTGTAAAATTGTTTTCCAGCCTTTTACTTTCAGCCTCCTTGAATCCTTGGGTCGAAGATGGGTTTCTTGTAGACAGCATATAGATGGATCATGTTTCTTTATCCATTCTGCCAATCTGTGTCTCTTGAGTGGTGAATTTAATCCATTAACATTCAATGTTATTACTCGCAATGAATTTCTTACTTCAGCCATATTTTCTCTGCATTAATGTATGTCATATGTTGTTTTGTTTCTATTTTTTTATTTTTAGATATTTTTAAACCCTCCTCCAACTCTCTCTCTCTTGATTTTTCCTTTCAACTTGTAGAACTTCCTTTAGTATTTCTTGAAGTGCTGGTTTCTTATTGACATACTCTCTTAATTTCTGTTTATCTGCGAATATTTTGAACTCTGCATCATTTTTGAATGCCAGTTTTGCTGGATAGAGAATTTGTGGTTGGAAATTTTTTTCTTTTAGTACTTTGACTATGTCATACCACTGTCTTCTTTCCTCCATGGTTTCAGCTGAGAAATCAGCACTTAATCTTATTGTACTTCCCTTGTATGTGATGGTTTTCTTATCTCTTGCTGCCTTGAGTATTTTCTCTTTGTCTTGAGTATTGGGCATTTTGACAAGTATATGTCTTGGAGCTGGCCTGTTGGGATTTATATTGTTTGGAGTGCACTTTGCTTCCTAGATCTGTACATCCATCTCTCTCAATAGGGTTGGGAAGTTTTCAGCCATTATTTCCTGCAACACTCCTTCTGATCCCTTTCCCTTCTCTTCTCCTTCTGGGATGCCCATGATGCATATGTTTGCGCATTTTGTGTTGTCAGTTAAATCCCTGAGTCCCTGCTGGATTTTTTCTATATTTTTGTCTATCTGTTCGACTATCTGTTTGATTTCAGCTGTATTGTCTTCCACATCACTAATTCTTTCTTCTACCTGTCCCAATCTGCTGTTATGTGACTCCAGCGTCTTTTTTATTTCTTGGGTTGTGCCAATCATCACCATCATATCCGTTACCTTTTTGTGTATGTGTACAATTTCTTCAGTATATTCTGTCAGTGTCTTCTTCATATCCTTAATCTCTTCCTTCACTTCATTAAGATGGTTCATGACATTTGTTTGGGAATCTTTGATTAGTTGTTTGATTTACTGCATATATTCCTGGATTTTAGTTAGTTCATTAGAGTGATCCATGTTTTCCTGTGTCTCAGTGTGGTTTGTAATTTTTTGTTGCCCTCTAGTCATCATTTTATTTTGATGGATTTATTCAGTTGATTAGCTTCTCTCTCTGCTCTAGAGTTTTATTTAGCTGGTGTTTCTGTGTGTGTGTAAAGTTTTCTCTTTGATACTTTTTCTTCTTATTTTTTTTCCTTGCTTCTTTCTATGTTACCTCCCCAGGAGTGCTGAATCTTTGATGCTTGTCAGTACAGAGCATTAAAATTGCCTGACTCTGCCTGTTCTTGGGCAAGCCTTAGTATCAGTGGGCAGGAATCTCCACTGATCACTCCACATCGTCGATCCGCCAGCTGCTAGATGACCCAAGCCTCTCACTCCGCGTGCCCACAGAACAGACCCCCGGGCAGGACCGTGTCCACAGTCGGCCGTCCCAGGAGATCTGAATAGTAAGCACCCACCTAGATCGACGGCATCTTGGTCCCCCCTGTTTCTCTTAATTCATGAATTTTATCCATTAACATTCAGTGTCATTACTCTAAATGAATTTCTTATATCAGACATATATTTTTTGGGTTTATGTATGTCATATGTTGTTTTTATTTCTCTTTTTTGTCTTTTCAGTTGTTTTTACACCCTCCTCCCTGTTCTCTCTCTCCTGTTTTTTTCCTTTCAACCTGCAGAACCTCCTTTATTATTTCTTTAAGTGCAGATTTCTTATTGGCATACTCTCTTAATTTCTATTTCTTTGTGAATATTTTGAACTCCCCATCATTTTTGAATGCCAGTTTTGCTGGTTATAGAATTTGTGGCAGGAAGTATTTTTCTTTTAGTACTTTGACTATGTCATACCATTGTCTTCTTGACTCCATGGTTTCAGATATTAGCAATTCATCTTACTGTGCTTCCTTTTTATGTGATGGTTCTCTTTTCTCTTGCTGCCTTGAGTATTTTCTCTTTGTCTTGAGCATTGGACATTTTGATAATTATATGTCTTTGAGTATACCTGTTGGGATTGATACTATTTGGGGTGCGCTGTGTTTCCTGGACATGTACATCCACCTCCCTCAATAGTGTTGGGAAGTTTTCAGCCCTTATTTCCTTCAACACTCCTTATGTTCCCTTTCCCTTCTCTTCTCCTACTGGGATGACTACAATATGTATGTTTGTGCATCCTAAATCCATGCTGGATTTTTCTATCTTTTTATCTATGTGTTCTACTGTCTGTTTGATTTCAGATGTACTGTCTTCCACATCACTTATTCTTTCTTCTGCCTGTTCAAATCTGGTGTTATGTGATTCCAGCATCTTTTTGATTTCTTGGATTGTATCATTTGTCACCATCATATCTGTTATCTTTTTATGTATGTTTACAATTTGTTCAGTATGTTGTACCAGTGTTTTCTTAATATCCCTAATCTCTTCCTTCACTTCATTAAGTTGGTCCATTGTGTTTGTTTGGACTGCTATGATTAGTTGTTAGATGTCCTGCATCTTTTCCTGGTTTTTAGTTTGATCATTGGACTGGTCCACGTCTTCTTGTTTGTCAGTATGGTTTGTAATTTTTTTTGCCCTCTGGTCATCATTTTATCTTAATCAGTTTATTCAGTTGATTAGCTTCTCTCTCTGCTCTAGAGTTTTATTTAGTTGGTGGTTCTGTGTGTGTGTTAACTTTTCTCTTTGACATTGTTCTTCTTGTTCTATTTCCTTGCTTTTTTTTTAATGTTGCCTTGAAGGAAAAAATTAGGGCTCAAGGAATCAAAAGAGGAAAGTAAAGACAAAGGATAATAGCAATATGGATAAAAGTCAGATGAGGGGCTTTACAAGACTCAGTAAAATGATTATTTAACTCATGTAGACAGTGTGGAGTAATAGGGAAAAAAAAGTGGAATACCCAAAATGGAATGTGAAACCAAATAGAAAAACATATGTAGAATAATTTAAAAGCCCAGAATGATGAGGAGAGAGAGAAAGAGTACGAGAGAACTGAAAGAAAAAATTTAATAAAAATGAAAAAAGAGGAAATCAGAATAGACAAGATAGAAATCAACACCCATGAAGTTGTGGACTAATGAAAAAAGGTGGAATGTAAGAACCACAACAGAAAGTAGAAGGTCAAAAGATGAAGGAAGGAAAAGAGATAGCATTCATAGAGAAAATCAATATACACAGAGTATGAAAAATCAAGGAATGAGAAGCACAGCAAAGAACAAACAAGTTAGCAGCACCAAATTTAAAAAAAGAAAAAGGAAAAAAAAGGAGGGGAAAAAAGAGGAAAGAAAAGCAAGAAACAAACAAACAAAGAAAGAAAAAGCAAATAAACACACAAGTAAGCAGTCAAACAATGCTAAGGAAGAACAGCATTCCTTCTTGGGCCCTTCTGGAGCCTCTCAGCCTGCTTGTGTTCATCAACCAATTACCCTGCAGGCTTCTATCTACAGGTTTTGAGGCAGATTTTAGAGAGTAAACTAAGTTAAAATCTTTTAAAAGTAATCTTTTATTTTTTTTTTTTGAGAAATAAGTTGTCCGAAAAGAAGGTTTCTTCTAGACCACTTCTCCACCAAGAGGACCCTAAATAGGTTTGTGGAAACTTATCAAACACTTTCCACTGCCTAGCCTCACCAGAGGAGCTGAGACTCTGATGGTCATCAGTGCAGAATGATAAAATTGGCTGACTCTGCCTCCTCCTGAGCTAAGCCCTGTATTACAGGGTGGTTAGGTAAATCAGGCTTTCTCAGCAGATTTGCCTCTCCCCTCAGCCTGGTGCCACTTCAAACCAGCTGGTTTGCTCCCCAAACATGCAAGGGGTTCCAGACAGCCAAACGCACAGAAAGGAAACCCTATTCTACCCTCTGCTAGGGCCCTCCCACATTCAGAGTATGCTCCCTCTCACCGGATTTCCAGCAGAATTGGGGGTGCTTCCTAGCCCTTTGCCCTGAGGGTAGGGCTTAGATGGCTGGGAAAAATGCAGGATTTTATCTTAAGCAATCCACCTAAGGTTCTCACTCCATGGAATCCCAGAACAGACCACTGGGGTAAAAGCCTGTCCCTAATCAGCTGTCCTCTGAGAGATGGTGAGTGCCCACCCAAACTGATGCCATCTTGCCCCTCTATTTTATTTCTTATGTTTAAATTTATCATTATTTCATTTTCTTACCAATCAAATTTGGCAATATTCTTGGCTTCATTTTTGAAGGAGTTTTGGATCACAGAAATGTTGTAACTATGGCAGGGGAGGATCAATGGAGTGGGGGTCAGTGATGGCAGATACATTGGAGGAACTTCACCTGAGCATACATATAACATATATAAATATTTTCAAATGTTTGTGGGGCATTTTCATAGTATCTAGAGAATCTCACAACTACTGAAAGATTATTGAATTTCCATCTGGGTAGCTCTGCCACATTCTACACTGGAACAGCAACAATCTCCCAAGTACAGGGGCAATGACTAGTGAAGAAAGATTCTCAATTGATGGGCCCTTGAAATTGATGACTGTGTTTATGAAACTTTTGCTCTTCGACTTGCAACTTAGCCTAGTATTGTAGAGTGCCTAAGAGTTACCTCCTGAAAGCCTCCTTGTTGCTCAAATGTGGACTTTCTCTAAGCCAAACTCAGTATATAATTGCATTAGCTTCTCCGCCTCCCCCAATGAGGGTTATGACTCCCAGGGTTGAGCATCCCTGGCACTGAGGGATTACTACTAAGGACTAGCTTGTGATACAACTGGAAAAAGACCTTGAATAAAAGTGGAATAAGTAAAGACAAATGGGTATATATGGCTAAGAGAATTCAAAGTGATTTGGGAAGTCATCAGGGCGATGTTGCTTATGTACATTACTGCAGGTTCTCATAGATGGCCAAGGTAGATACTACTCCAAATAGTTGGGTTCCTGAGAGCTCCAGAGACACCCAGGCCCTATGATTATAGCAGATAACTCCAGAGTTTGGTGCCTTGCCAGTAGGCCCTATTTTGGAGTTTGTGCTCCCAAGTGTGACATTGTTGGACTCAGATGTGACTTCTCTACACATGCCTTTTCTGTCCCTTTTATTTGAACCTAGAGTTGGTGCTGGAGTTGGTAGGTGTAGATCCAAGATACTTTAATCTCTCAGCTGTCCATGTGCCAGCTGGTCCCTGAGCCTCACCAGAGTTGCTACACTAACTCTTTAGTGTAATAAAGAACATCAATAAATTGAAAAATGAAAATCATAATAGCCTCTTGATTGAAGTGGAAAAGTCATTTGAAAAAATACAGCACCCCTTCTTGATAAAAACACCCCAAGAAATAAGAATACAAGGAATCATTCAAAATATGTTAAAATGCATATATGAGAAACGTACAGCTAGCATTGTACTCAATAGTGAAAGATTGAAAGCTTTCCCACCAATATTAAGAACAAGAAAAGGATGCTCATTGTAACCATTATTATTCAATATTTTGCTAGAAATTGTAGCTAGAGCAGTTAAACTAGATGAAGAAATTAAAGGAACCCAAATAGGAAAGGAAGAAGTAAAACTTTCACTACTCACTGATGACATGATCCTATATCTAGAAAATCCTGAAAAATCCTCAACAAAGCTACTAGAATTAATACATGAGTTCAGAAAAGTGGCAGGATACAAGATTAGTACAAAGAAATCAATAGCATTTTGTTACACTAATGATGTGCAATCTGAAGAAAAAATCAGAAAAAAAAATCCATTTATAATAACAACTAAATCAATGAATTATATAGAGATAAACTTATTCAAATAGATAAAGACCTATATTCAGAAAACTACATAACATTGCTAAAAGAAATGAAGAAGACTTAAATAAATGGAAGGATATTCTATGTTCATGGGTGAGAAGACTAAATATCATTAAGATGTCAATTCTAACCAAACTGATTTGCAGATTGAATGCAATCCCAACAATTATCCCAACAGCCTTTTTTGCAGAAATCCAAAAGCCAATAATCAAATTTATTCGTAAGTGTAAGTGGCCCAAAGTAGCCAAAACTGTCTTTAAAAAGAACAAAGTTTGAGGAATCTCACTTCCAAACTTTAAAGCATATTACTTAGCTATAGTGGGAAAACATCATGGTACTGGCATAAGGTTAGACAGATTGACCAAAAAAACTGAATCGAGAACTCAGAAATTGACATTCACATCTAGATTCAAGTGATTTTTGACCAGGCTGTTCAGCCTTCCCAGCTGGAACAGAATAGTCTATTCAAAAAATGGTTCTGGGATAACTGGATAGCCATATCAAAAGAAAGAAAGAAGAACACTTTCTCACACCTTATACAAACATTAAGTCAAAATGGATCAAGGACCTAAATATAAAAGCAACAACCATAAAACTCCTAGTAGAAAACATAAGAAAACCCTTTCAAGAGCTTCTGGTAGGTGGTAGTTTCTTAAAACTTACACCCAAAGCACAATCAGCAAATGAAAAAAATAGATAAATGGGTCCCCCTCAAAATTCAACACTTTTGTACCTCAAAGAACTTTGTCAAAAGGGTGAAAAGGCAGCTGACTCAATGGGAGAAAATATTTGCAATCACATATCTACTAAGTGTTTAATATCCTTAATATATAGGGAGATCATACAACTCAATAATAAAAAGAAAACTATCCAATTAAAAAAAAGCCAAAAGACTTGAAAAGACAACTGTCCAAAGAAGAAATACAAATGGCAAAGAAATGTATGAAAAAATGTTCAACATCACTAGCAACTAGGGAAATGAAAATCAAAATTACAATAAGATATTATTTCAAACCTATTTGACTGGCTGCTATTAAAAAGTGAGAAATCTGTAAATGTTGGAGAAGATGTGAAGATAAGAGTAAAACTTATTCGCTATTGGTGGGAATGTAGAATGTCACAGCCACTGTGGAGGACTGTTTGGCACTTTGTAAGGAAGTTGCATATAGACTTGCCATGGAATCTGTCCATACCATTTCTACGTATTTACACAGAAGAACTGAGAGCAGTGAAATGAATAAACATCTGCACACCAATATTCATAGCAGTGTTATTATGATTGCTGAAAGCTGGAAACAATCCAGGTGTCCATCAACTGATGAACGGATAAACAATGTGCAGAGTATAAACACAGTAAAATATTATGCAGCAGTAAGAAGAAATGAAGTCATGAAGCATATAACAACATGGATGACCCTGGAGGACATTATATTGAGTGAAGCAAGCCATACCCATAAGGACAAACAATATATAAATGCCCAATTATAAACTAAATGTATAATGTGACATATAAATACATAATGTGTGATATGAATATGGGTAAAATTGCATATATAGGACCTTCTATCTTTGAAGCTTAACAAATATAGGTTAATACTACAAAATGTTAATATCAGACAAAAAAATATATATTAAGTGAAGGAGACCAGACACAGAGTACTACAGATTGTATCATTTCATTTATATAAAAAGTAAATATAAATCAATTTATAAATAATAAATTAGATTAGTGGCTTTGTAAGGCTGAGAAAGAAATGCTAAGGAGTGTGGAGTCTTTCATTTTTGAATAATGAAATTGTTCTAAAAATTTTGATATGATGAATGTACAGCATTGTGATTATACTAAAAGCCATTGATTATACACTTTGGATAAATTATATGGTATGTGAATACATCTCAATAAAACTACTCAAACAAATAAATAATTGTGCAAGAATAGCCAGGAATAGGAGCTTTGTACAGCAGGGGGGAAAATAGAAAGATTGAGAGGTAAGAAATTCTCTTGTATATCTGTTTTTTTGTTTATTATTATTATTATTGAAATAATTAAAATTTTCTGATAATGACTGAGGTGATGAATGCACAACTATGTGATTAAATTAAATATTATTTATTGTACACTTTGTATGAATTGTGCTTTCTTAATATGGATCAATAAAATTGATTTGTTTAAAAAAAGAATGCATGATTGTCAGTGGCATTTGGTGGAAAACTATACATAAAATGCCCATTAGTTGTAGAAAATTCTAGATATTTGGAGCAAGAAAAATACCTAAAAAGTACTAAATTATTTTCAGGGAATTAGATTCCACTAAACTACAAAGAACCCAAGTGTATTTACTTCTTAAGGGATAGCTCCATGAACAGTGCTTTCACTCATTAAAATATATTTTTATTATAGAAGTGAATTTAAAAAACAATCATGCACATATATGTAATTCCCATACAACACCCCTTCACCACCATACCACACCATTGTGGAACATTCATAAGGGTTTATGAAATAATAGTATCAGTCTATTACTAATTATGATCCATAGTGTACAATTGGCATTTTATTTTTCCATATCCCCCTATTTTTAGCACAATGCATCCTTGTTATTTATGCAAGAATATACCAGTATTGCTGTTAATTTTAGTCCATAGGTTACATCTATTGTATATTTCCCATGCACCTCCACATTCTTACCACCCTGAAATAATGATATATATCCATTCTAGTTCACAGAAGGACATTCTTGCATTTGTACTATTAACCACAATTCTCATCTACCTCAGCGCTTTCATTATTAACACACTTGCTTATAGAGCTCTACTTTGTTCTAGTGATTACTGTTATGAAACCAAGGGGAATTATGGTTTACAGACAATGAAGTCATAATTATTAAATGCATTCCACTGGAGATCCACCACTAAAACTGCTAGTGAAGCACTGTTTAAACAAAACAAATCCAATCACAAATCCTCTACTTTCTACCTAAAAGGAAAAAAAGAAGTCAATAAGAAATGAATAGAAAACAAAGAAAAAGAACTGTAAAGCCCAGAGGTATTTACATGTAGTTACATAATAAAATGAGAATTAGAAATACCTATTTCATAGTCCAGTCAAAGGACTTCCATTCATCTTTGATATAGGCATGTGTTACAAGGTGAGCTTTTATATGTAGAATCAAGTAATGATCTTCAAAATATTCAAGGAGGTGTTGAATGCCTGTAGTTTGAAAATCATAATCTCATATTCTTTACTAAGTTTAGTTTTGTTCCAATATGACAAGTTTGTAAAAGTACCCAAAATGTTAGATTTTTTGAGGAAACTAGTTAAGATAGTTTGATATATTTAGTCCAACTACCTAATCAAATATTTGTTACAGTCCAAATGGTCCTTTGAATTCACACATGTTTTTAAAGCATTTTCTAGCTATGAACATAGCTATATCTGAATCATTCTTACCCAGGAGGAAAATAGAGGCCTTACATACCATTTTGGAATCGATTCAAATATATTCAAGAAGCTCTTATTTTGGGTTTATCAATTTTCTTAATTGTACTACCTCATCATTAATTTTGATTTAGCCTTATTCAAAATATATTTTTCATTATTTTCTATATCTGTCATGGAACAAATAAAGCATACAGAATAACTCCTTAGTTACTTTTTAATTGGAGGACTACTAATATTGGTGGAACTATACATTTTTATGTCAAATAGTTATTAATTTTCTCCTATATTATTTCTGTACCTTAAAGTTTTGTTTGTAAAATTTACAAAAAACAAAAAGAGAACAAATCTATTATTCTTGAAAATATTTATTTTAAAAATTATTTGATATGTAAGTCTTAGAGAAATTTAGTCTAATGTGTGCACTTATATTTCATACTATATAAGAAGGTTATTTTTATGTTTTAAACTTTTTGATAAACCTATAATGTCAACAACTGTTCTAATTATAGAATCAAACTTACTTTATTTGTGACCAACTGATTCCAAACTAATTGGTTAATTTACTCAACTATATTTAAACTAAATTTAAATTCCATGGGAAACGCAGCAGTCCAACATTAAATAGACCTTTCCACATTTGGGATAAAATCATTTTTTTTCAAATTGTTGATATTGGATATTTGTACAATATGTGTATAATAGATGTTGTCTGACCTAGAAATAAGTGTACTGTTGGCTCAAATTATATTCAGAAAATAACTACAGAAGTAATCTACTTACCAATGGTTTGAAAATAAATAGACAAGAATAATCCCCCTATTTATATTTAATTGTCTCCTGGGTCTCATCCATATACAAATGCACCTTTCAGATATATAAATAAATCTGAAATGAATTTTTAAATCAAATGTGATAATAGTTCTTGTCCCAAGAGGTTGTTTTGAAGATTCAATGGGACACATTAAATAAACACACACAAAAGCACATATACACACATACACACAGATACATGCAAACAGACATAAAAGAGAGCTTGGTACATTGGAAGTTTTCAATACTACTAACAATAATAATAATATCTATTATTACCATAGTATTTTCTATTATTCTGTATTGTTATAATTACTAAGATAGTATTTACATACATAATTAATCATATACCAAGATAGGGAAGGAGAGGAAGGAAGATATTGAGCTAGAAAATGAATGCAAGACAGTGTTAATGTAAATGATTGAATAAAACAGATTACAGAAAACTTTGATCCATTGACGTGAATCAGAAATATTTTGTTTACTCACTACCTGGTAAAATTGTTCCATAAGGCTTCTTGTGGGATAAAAAGGAACTCAGTATATTGAATGAAAATGTCAGGGTTGACTTCCTCACATAAGCATATACTCATACAAAGGTTTACCAAATGTGGCAGGTATAAAGGTGAGAGGAAAAAAATACATGGTATGCTTTGTTACTTATTCTTAAATCAAACAGTTCTGTTGCTCATAATTTCTTTCTATAGTAGTGAGGTATTGCTATAATTATCAGTTAAACTCTTTTGCCCTTCTGGTTTTACAGAATCATTGCAGGGTGACAATATGTGTGCCCCTTGTTTATGCCACTTCATTTTAAGGGAAACCTGTGAATAGTATCTCACAGTGACATCAAATATATCATATCTGCCACTGAACAGCACTAGTGAGTCTCCACTCCAGTTAATGGTACTGCCATATACAAGTTGCTCAGCCCAGATATCATGGAATTCCCCTTGACTTCATATAAGATCACACACTTTTTTGCTCTCATTGAAACCAGGGGTGTGCTGTTTAATGACTAAATTCTGGATAGTGAAAAAAAAAAAATAGAAAAACAAAACCTCCGTGTGTTCTTTATCTTGCTACTTAGAATATGAATGTTATATTGTAGTCCTTCATTTGTCCAGGAATATTGCATGGGGGAAGAAATCCTATGAAAGCAGGAACTGAAAACAAGGACCCAATTTATTCTCCAAGAATCAGCAAAGCAGCCCTGATATTGGAAAACATTCTTTTTTCAATGAGCAAGAAAAGAAAAAAACAGGTTTCTTTCATGATCAAGCCCCTATTAATCAGGTTTATCTTACTCCTGGCACTACATAATTCTCATAGGTAATGCCTTCACTGAAATTGATGGAATGTAAAAATATTTGGTAGGAATTAAGAGCAAGGGTTTAGGTGATTCTGAAAATTTGGGGAAATGGATTTTGTGGTAGATAGCAAGATATTTCATTAGTCTATAACATCTTATACAATAAAAGGGAAATTAAGTGGCAGTTGAGGCTATGGTGTTAGAACCAAGATAAGAAAAGCTCAAAATATTAGTCATGGGCTTTCAATTATCTGTTACATTTAGGAAGAGAGACTTGAAGTAGTGCTTGAGTAAATAGAGTAAGGACAATATAGCTTTGTTGATAAAATTTTTCACTGAATGAAACATGCTTAATTCATAAATAATTGGGAAATTTACAGGAGTGACAATGTCAAATGTACTTAAAAGTATATTTGTACTTTTATGATGTAATATGAAATAAATAATATTTCACTTATGTAGAAGGTGATGATTATGGGCCTTACAAAGAGATGAATTCATGGCTCAAATTTTATCTGGCAATTTTCCTTCAGAGTTCTCTCACAGAGAATGGTGACCACATTTCTCTTCACAAAGGATCAAATTTAGTTTCTTCCTACTAAAGCCTATTGCTGCAATCTCCTCCCTAGAAATGACAACTAGATTTAAAATTCTGA
>JAQZBX010088822.1:0-12700 GCA_029593785.1 Cabassous unicinctus
TATCTGGAAGAAATGAAGCCAAATTTTAAAATCCATTTCCTTTGACAAAAAGAGTTATGCTAGCTAATCAAAACTATAAAATAATGTTTCATTTAAATAATATTTAATGTGTCACACAATACAAACTTTATGATTCCAAACTGTCCTTATTAAACTATTAATTTCAATTAGTTACAACATAGTTACCCTAATATTTTTTACATATTTTTTCCTATTACCAACTTATTGGTGCATGTAGCAGTTTGGCAGTTTGATGTAATTATGAATTCCAGAAATAGATATTGTATCATGCTTGCAGACTGGTCTGTTAATCAGGGCATGATTAAGTTATGATTAGGGCCTTAACTGGGCCATGTCACTAGGGCATTGAGTCCCACCCTTTGGTGGGGTGGGAATCAAATATAAAAGGCATGGCAAAGAACAGTGTTGGAGCAGTTTTGATGTTGGAGTCCTGGTGAGGAAGGAGAGAAGCCCCGGGATAGAGAAGAGCCATTCGCCTGAGAGTTCACAGCTGGCCTTGTAGAGAGAAGCAAAGCCTAGAGAGCCTCATAGTTTACAGCTCATCTTGTGGAGGAAACAGGGGAGCTAAGCCTGGAGAGAAACACAGTCCCGGGAAAAGAGGAACCCAAGTAGACTGAACCCTGGCAAACGTTGGCAGCTGGCTTGCTCCAACAAGTGGAAATGGAGTTTGGTGAAGGAAGAAGCTTATGCTTTATGGCCTGGTAACTGTGAACTTCTACCCCAAATAAATACCCTTTATAAAAGCCAACTGATTTCTGGTATATTGCATCAGCACCCCTTTGGCTGACTAATGCAGTACATATTACATCTAAAGCATTTCTTTAAAGAGTGTAGCAGGTATTATCCAAAATTGTTGATAATTATCTTTGAAATGTTTGTTACATAAAAAAAAATCTATAAATGTTGTTCTAAAGTACAGTCTAAAGATATTTGTTTTGTCTTATATGAGAGAAATTTACATTTACAATTATTTGAAATATAGTTGAGAGAAAATTTCTTACTTGCTTATTTACAATTAATAATGAAATCCAATATATAATTGGTGTTTCCATATCAGATAATTTGGAATTGGGATATTTCTGAAGCTTATTGAAACTTCTTGGAAAATGACTGTTTCAAATGATGAAATAATGGTTCCTATGTATTTCCTTCTTCTCAGTAATTATTTATAAAATATGTATATATATAACAGGAGATATATATATAAATATACCTCATAGTGAAATCAAAATTGTAGATGAATCAAGCCTTTTTTTTATTTAGTTAGGCCAGTAAAAAGAATTTATTTGGGAAATGGGGGAAAGAACAGAGGTTGATGAGAAATGGGTGGGTGAGAAAAACAGAAATAAACACCAATATTTGGTGCAGGCTCCTCTAGGCAGAGAGAGCAAGCCAAGAATCAAGCTTGTTATAAAATTTTATTGAAGTATATAATTCATACATGAACCTAACAAAACTTATATATAAAAACTTGTGAATTTACAAAATAAATTTGCATGTCATCATCCAGTGCTCACATATATCTCTCTACCACCAAACCCTTGTATGATGAAACATTTGTTACAAACTATGAAAGAGCATCGTAAAAATATTGCTACTATCTATTGCCCATATCTGACATTTGGTATATATTTCCCCCAACACACCCAATTATTAACACCCTATATTAGTGTTATATATTTATTTTTGTTCTCTTAACCACAGTCCATCTTCCACTACTGGTTTCCCTGTGTTATACAGTCCCGTGCTTTCTACTATCCATCAATGTGTATACTCAGTGATTTTCATTTTCATTTTCATCACAGAGTTTTGTTTTCATTACCTCAGTCAATTTCAGAATGTTTACCTTACTCCAAAAGGAAAAATCCCATGTCCCCTTATAACTCCCTCATTTTTGTCCTTAAGAATTTGAATAATATCTTCTTGCCATTACTACAAAATATTACAATATTACTGTCAACTATTTTCCATGAGTTACATTAGTTGTAATTTTCCCATGTATCACAGTATTCTTAGAATTTTGTTAAAGAAGAGCATTCTTATATTTATACTATCAATCATTCACCAAACAATTTCTAAGTTATACATTCCTTAAATTACTCTCTAGTTTTCTTTCAATTGACATTTATGTCCACAGACATAATCACATTTATAAATGTGCAGTGTTACCTATACTTACTTAATGTGTTACTGTCACTCTGTTCATTTCCAAACTTTTACACATAACCTTTATAATAAAGTGACATACATTAAACCTCAGATTCCATTCTCAACTTACATTGTATTTTTGAGTAACTTGTACACTAGAGTTTGCCTCTGTGAGTTTACTCATTGTATTTAGTTCATATTAGTGAAGTCATACTATATTTGTCCTTTTGTGTCTGGCTTATTTCACTCAACATAATGTCCTCTAAGTTCATCCATGTTGTCATATGTATTCTGATTTCATTTCTTCATACAAATTAATAGTATTCCATTGTATTTATATATGACATTTTGTTTATCTATCCTTAGTTTGATAGGCACTTGGGCTGGTTCAATATTTAACAATTATGAATAATACTGCTATGAGCATCGACATGCAAATGTCAGTTTGTGTCCTTGCTTAATGTTCTTCTGAATATGTTCCTAATAATGGTCTTGCTGGATCATATGGGAGTTCTATATCTAGTTTTCTGAGGTACTACAAAACTGTCTTTCTCAGAGGCTGACCATTTTACATTCCCTCCAATAGTGAAGGAGTGTTCCTGTTTCTCCAGATATTTTCAAGAATATTATATAAATGCTGTTGTACAATTTTGGACTGGTTTGTCTTCACTTAGCACAATTTTTTGGAGATTCATCCAGTTTTTTTTGTGCATAAGCAGTTTGTTTCTCTACTGATGATTAATATTCCATGATATGGATGTGCTACAATTAGTTTAATCATTCCCACATTGATAGACACTTAGACTTCTCCCATTTTTTTTTTTACTTTTAACATTTATGTACAAACATAAATTTGTGTCTCCCAGGGGAAAAATCTAGCTTACTTTGTTCAAGGGTAGCTGTACAATTTCATGTCCCCACCAGTGATGGATGAGTGATACAGTTTTAGATGTCCTTGCCAGTATTCAGTGTTGTCACTGGTTTTAGACATTGTAGTTATATCTCATTGTCATTTTAAGAATTTACTATGGTCTGCCACAAACTTTGAAAGCCCATGGGTAACTCATGTTCTCCTCTTCATCTTCCAAGATGGAGTGGGCTCCTCAATACTCCTGGAAGGAAGTGGTAAATTTTGGTAACCCAAGAATTTCATTTATATCACACTATGAACTTTTCACTGATCTCCATAAGGCCTCCACTGACACCATGGTGCGGGGTGGTCTTCCTACCACTGGTGGTTATAAAAGTCTCTACTTGGCCTCCTCTGACACCACCACACCTGAGGTAGAACAGTAGCTCATTATTGCTGGGTGTTGTTGGAAGTTCTGCCTTCATGCATGGTCTCTGCTGACACTTCAGTAAAGAGAGCTTTGTTATTTCCTGGAGAGAATAAAAATCTTAGCTCCTTACTTGGAGTCTCCTCTCTGTGACGAAGCTCATGTGGGCCCTGGGTACCTTATTACAACTTGTGATGTTTATAAGACACATGTTAAATCTTCAAGTACTCAAAAAATGAAATTATTATAATCCATATGTTGGGAGAAAAAATATTTAATATAATGATTCTTATGAACCAAACAGTATTCCTGTGAATAATATGCTCAACCTAAGGAGAAAAATAAACAGAACTAACCCAAACAACTTTATAACATGGTTTGGACCAAATGACTTTAAGCTCAAGATGAAAAAAGCTCTAAAACATTTAACTCTAATTACTAGACTTCATTTAAATAAAGCTATGAGCAGCAATTTGATACTCCATTCTATATTTTTTTTTCTATGATTCAGTAAATAGGTAAATATAAAATAAAAATGGAGGCCAAGTTTCTCAGAGTCAGTGATGAAAGTTGCAAAGACAAAAGCAGAGAGATTGAATAAATCTTGCATGGATTTGAATGGGAGCTATCAAGATGAAGAATATTTCTGATATAGAAATATAGGCAAAGAAGTGAATAAGGATTGGTGTGAATATATGTTTTGCTGTATCCACATACATCATTTGTATGCTATTATTAACTGAGAGTGCCCAGAAGAACAGAACCCCAATAGTAATGAACACAATCAGACCTGGTTTTGAAATTCCATTCTCCATTTCTGGTAACCAGGGATCCTTGGAGAAATAAGTTATTTTAGGATAATACAAGGATATTAATGCAAGGATAGTGCAAGTTAAGCCTTGAAAATCTTGCTGACCTAGAAAATATGGAAGTGCTCCAAGGATGCTGAGGACATAATAAAAGGGACAGGAATCACTTAGAATGTTTGCTCACTGGATTCAAACTGTCTCAAATCTGAGACAATGTTAGCATGAACATAAAGAGTGATAGTTAAGAATTGTAAACCATTGGATAAAATAGAAATCAATGAGGCAAAACTTATATATTTACATATAAACATATTCATCTTCATGGTTGAAAGCCAATTAATACATATAGGAAAAAGGAATGAATGTTGGAATTTACCTTTGGACAATCATAATAATAATATTAATTGATTCTTGTAAGAATCATCACTGATGATGGATGCTGATATTAGTGAATTAATGTTTGAGGTGTTTGAGGAGTGATAGGATTTTGTATAGTCTGAAAGTATCTCCACACAAGATAACTTATTCATGTCAAAGGGAAAAAAATAGTAAATTTACAATGTTGAAACTTGGCTGGCCACTTCATAACCAAATGATCAAAGTTACAACACTATTTGTGATGGTTAAATAAGACACAAATAGTTTAAGAGCTTCTGGAGCATTGTAATGACACATTTCTCTTGAATTCAATTTTGTTTATGACAAGCTATATTTTCTAACTTATATACACATTTAAACTACATTATCTTTTCCTGCTTCTGAATCCTTATCTATGTATCTCAGATTTCAAATTTCTCAAAAATTTTTTTGTCCACTAGTCTTATTGAGTGGTGTGGCAGTTTGAAATTATTTGGAATACCAAAGGAAGAAATATTTTGTTTTTAAACTTATCTATTCCTCTGGGTTTCATGCCCTTTAATTGCATTAAATTCAGTTGTGGGACCTTTGTTTAGATTACTTGATAAGACCTATTTAGGGCTTCTGATTGGAATACCTCAGTGAGGCATGAGCCAGCTTGGGTCTCTGCCCTCTGGCTGAGTCTGATATAAACAGAGACACACAGAGAGACAAGGACAGACACAGAAAAAAGAAGCCACTATTTTTTGATCCTGTCATGTGAGAGAGGATTAGAGGATCCCTTAAGCAGAAAGTCCCCAGTAGGCTTGAACCAGGAAGCAGTTCAAAAGGAGATGAAACATGCTTTATGCCTGATAGTTTACAGGTGAACTTGAGAAGAAAGCAGAGCAGCCAAGACAGATAGAGGAGGCTTGGAAAGAGACAAGCGCTATGTCTGGTTGCTCACAGTTGATCTCTGGGACCTGGGTTCTGAGAGATGTTGAGCCCCGAGGGAAAGGCTGAAACCTTGGCAAAGGTTGGTGATCATCTTCCTTTGCTAAGTGTCTGGACAACAGGATCAACAGTAACTGACTTTGGTGAGAAAGTACTTCTTACGATGGCTTAATTTGGATTTTACATGGACTTGGTACTGTAAGCTTTTACCCTAAATAAATCCCCTTTATAAAAGCCAGCTCATTTCTGGTACTTTGCATTGATAATCCATTGGCAAACTCAAGTGGGTGGTGTGTGGTGGTTCTCATGATATCTTTTGGTCTTGGAAGAACATATTTGACACTGGTGATGTTGCAACAAGTCTGGTAGGTTTTTATCTGAATAAATTGGTATATATAACTTATTACAGATCTTTTTAGTATGTTAAATGTATTTGTTTGGTAGTTTAATCACTCTGAATTAAAAATAATAGTAAAATTTTAAATGTAAAGATAAATTATTTCCTATTCCATATATCTATAACCTAGTTTGGTACTCTTTCTTCTCTTAACTATGATAGGGTTAGGCTTCTTTATTCTACCTTTTGCATTTTGGTTTGTGGATTAAATAAGAAGTAGAAAATACAATTCAATGATGATTTAAAATTGAAAATATTTTATTTTTTCTGGTATAACTGATACAATATCTAACAAATTTACTATAATTTTAATTTTCTCCCAAGTTCTCATGATTTCATAATTTGTTATTTCCCTTTACAGTATGTGTTGGGGGAATATTTGATATATGAAAGGATTAAAGTTGGACAAAGGTATGGTTTGATATAATGAAATAATTGTTTAGAAAGTATATTTTATGCATTCCTATCACTGTAACCACTGGAGAATGTGTAAATGAGAAAAAATATTTATAAAAGATTCCCTCTCAATTATCTGAACGTACTAAAATAAGTAACTCAGCAGGGTGAGTGGAGAGGGCACGAGACATTTCTTTTCTTTAGTTTAGGTTTACTTTTTTATCAGATATGAATTTGATTGGAGAATTCTCATCATTGGTTTCAACCAAGTCATGTTTGTGTCTTTCACTTTACTTCAGCTTAAGTAGTTTCCTCTGCCTGCTATAGCTTATCTCTACACTTACATCCCTCTAAAACCAGCTTAGAATTCAACTTCTCTGACACATCCTTCTGTAAACACCTATAGATAATACTGGAGACACCTCTCATTTCTCAATTAGCTTTTCCTACTTTATAGGGTCTGTTTTATTTATGTGTTGTAATTCATGAATTACAAATTAGAAATAAGTCTCTTGATTTCTCAAAGTAAAAACACTGTCTTATAGAAAGTCCATTAAAAATAAACTATATTATCTTATATTTTCATGATGAAGAGACTTATGCAGGAATTTTAACTAGAGATAACAATGATACTGTTTTGAAGAGATACTTGCAGCAATTAGGCTCTAACTGCTTGTATATAACTTTGTAATTTTAAAGTCACACTTTCTGAAATTAACTCTCAATCTGTATATTTGCTCTGCAGTTTATTAGCTTGCAAACCTGAATACATATTGCGTGGTTTTATTTTTTATTTCAGTGTATCATATTATATGCATAAAGATTTGAGAATAATCCTTGCAAATATTTTGTGATCAATAAATTCAATTTATCTATGATTGTGATAACTTTAATTATCAATTCACTGTTTTTTTGAATATTATCTTTTTGGTAGAATCTGATACTCATATTTCTATCAACATGGCTCTTATCACACATTTTGTCTTTGAAATTTATTAAATTATATTTCCTCTGATTTAGGCCACCTCATCTCAAAATTGATCATGTTTTGCTGGTACAATAGAGAAGTAGCAAAAAGATATGTAGTAGTAATAAAATCACGTTCATTGTAGAATATTTTCCCCACTAGTAATCTTTCCCACCTTCCTTATTTGCTTACATATTTTTTTTTCTTTTTGTTGTTCCTTGAACTCTATCCCAAAACACTCTGAGAAACATTATTTAACAAATCAATTTTTGATACATATTCATAAAGTATAAATTCATCCTTAGTGTACAATTGATGATATTCCATATAATCACGTAGTTGTGCATTCATCACTGCAATCACTTTTGGAGCATTTTCATTATTCCAGTAATAATATTAATAATAATAATGAAAAAAAATAAAAACAACCAAGCAAAATCCATCATCTCTCAATACCTGTATACTTTCCCTGACGTACATAGCTGCTATTCTGCTTATTTCTCTCTAGTTTATTTGTATTTATATTCTGTTAAAACAGTCTTACATATGCAATATCACACATGTTCATATTTTATATGAGGTTGCACTATGTTATACAGTCCCATGTTACATTCTTTAGCTTTTCTTCTAGTAATATTCATGTACTTACACTTTCCCTTTCAAGCACTGTCACACCCACATAATAGCTCTGCTAGTCACAAACATCATGATGTGCTCTCACCATTTCCATTCATTTCCAAAGATTTATAAACAACCTTTTTAACTAATTCTGTACAGATTAACCCTAAGGTTTCCATTCTCTATCCTTATTCTATTTTCTGGTGACTGATATTCTAATTATTAATTCCACAAGTTGACTTAATGTATTTATCTGAAAAGCATTTGATTTTGTTTTAGGTTTAAGAGACTCAGAGGATCGTAATGGGAAACCATACAAGAGTGACCGTGTTTAACCTAGAAGTTTTGACTCATGACCCACAATTGAAAGTTGTGTTATTTACCTTCCTGCTTCTCACCTACTTGCTCAGCATCACTGGAAATCTAGTCATCATCACACTCACTCTGTTGGATGCTCACCTCAAGACCCCCAAGTATTTTTTCCTTCAGAATTTTTCCCTCTTAGAAATCTCTTTTACAACTACATGCATCCCTAAATTGCTGGTTCTGCTGGCTACTGTGGATAAAACCATTTCCTACAACTGTTGTGCCACTCAATTGTTTTTTGACATCCTCCTTGAAGCACCTGAGTTTTACCTGCTGGCAGCCATATCCTATGACTGCTATGTTGCCATCTGTAAGTCCCTGCACTACACAACCATCAGAAACAACAAAATCTGCACACAGCTTCTCCTCAGTTGTTGGCTGTCTGGGTTGTTTACTGTCTTTTCACTGCTCACCTTGGGTCTAAACCTTGGCTTCTGTGCCTTCAACACTGTTGATCATTTCTTCTGTGACACTACTCCCCTCCTGACTATGCACTGCTCAGATATACAGCCCATGGAGATGGTAGGCTTCATCTCAGCTTCAGTAACACTCTTGATCACATTGGTAATGGAGATAATATCATACACTTATATTATATTGACGATTCTAATATTCCTAATATAGCAAAACCTTGCATTCCCATTTTTAAACCAACAAATAAATGCATGATAATTGTGTTATCAACACAATGAAAATAACCTTCATTAATTTGGGATTCTCCTTAAGCTAATTGGAAATTTCATGGCAACATTCCAAATGTTAAATATGGAAACAATAGTAATTCAATTCAGTTATTCTTCTCAGAACATTTAAAGCCTAATATAGCCATTCCAAATGGTGAAGCCAAAATTGTTTCAAGCCCTTCATCCTCCTTCATGTTTTATTTAACTATAGGTTATAATCCATTTGTGTCTCTGAAATAAAAATCCAGGTCAAAACCAGAATAATAAACAGTGAAATAATAATAAATAATCAAATAATAAACAATGAAATATAATAGGACAAGTTTTCACATAGACACAATTTTTCATAGACAATTGATGAAATTGTTCATTTGAATTATATGTATATAAGGCTACAATGTTACAATGTTCTTTTCATTTTCTTTCTTTTTTTTCTAAACTGTCTTTCTTGAGTTAAATAAAAATCCTTTTTAGAGCAGGGATTCTTAAACTTTCTTGTTCAACAGACCCCTGTGCCAGTCAGATGAAAACCATGTACCCCTTCTTAGAATGTAGCAGTAGATAGTTTTCTGACACTCAACATTGAAATATCTTAAAATTAAATTTTATGATTATTCATAATTAATTCAAGTTCTGTTTTAGAGGTTGAGAATAAAACATAGCCTTATGTTTGTTGGCTGTTAGGGAATATGTTCTAGGTCAAAGAAGGTTTCTGTAGAATTTGTACCATTAACTAGATCTTGAAAATATGTGTGAGGAAAATAATTTCAGATAAAGAAAACTTGATTATTTAAATGGTTAATTAATTTTTTCCCAGATCTTTTAGGAAAACAATTTTTTGGGGTTGACAATGTAGAAGATGTGACCCCATCCCATCAAACAACTCTCAAATTGTATAAGCACATTATGTAAAATATTTCAAAAATATAACATTTTGAGAAAAGTATATAAAAATAAAAGCTAAGGTTCTATCGATATTCTGAGTAGGTTGAATTCTTTGATATGGCATTCAGGATGAATTCCCTTTCAATAACCTTCCAAAATTAAACCATTAATTTATCATCAAGTATTCTGAAATGGTTTATTATACATTTTAAAATGTCCATTTTCTTTTTTTTAATTGTAAAATGATATATAAATACATATGCATATAAGTGCATTTGTTTACATAAATGTTATTATATATATATATATTTTTTAAAGGTGCTAAGATTACATAAATATTACTCAGAAATTACAGGGATTCCCATGTTCCCCACCTACCACACCTCCAACAACATCCCACACCACCATCCTTCATCCGTGTGACACAACACCCGGAATGGATATACACATCCTGAGGCCTTGCCACCGAGCATGGACCACAGTTCACATCATAGACCGCACTCTCTCCCACACAGTTCTGCATGGTATATGCTGATGGAAAATGGCCTACATCCGTCATGCATTGCCACTCAGGACAACCCCTAAGTCCCAAAAAAGCCCCTGTATTTCAACTGTTCCTCCTCTCCCTGCCCCCAAAATGTCCAATGGTCACCGGCTCCACCTCACTGTTACAATTTCTTCCATTGCTTGAATCATAATATGTCTACAACAGAACACCACCAAGTCCACTCTTGTCCATAGCTCCTCCCCCAATCCTGAGCGGACTGGGGTGGTGATGTCCACTCCACCTCCAAGTGAGAGAGGGCTTATATCCCATATATATGGTGGATGGGTTTATCCTGCCTGCAGCTGCAGGCCCTCTCCATTCCCTGGGATGGCCATTGCCCATCATCGTCTCCTCGCCAGGCCACTTGGATGAGTCCATTGAGCTGTAGGGTAGGAGTTGCAGCTCCACCGAGATTCCAGGCACAGCTGACACATAGGTAGGCCAGAGGTTTCAGTCTCTAGTAGTACACCTAACAACTCCAGCATCACATATAGGTTTGAAAGAAGGGATTGATGGACCATGTGCAGGGAGGACTTATTTGAGTCCAACTCTGTCACTCTGATGAGCACAGATTCCACTGAAGAGCCACTAATTAAGTATCAATCTCTGGGACTATCCCCACTTATATAGTACCTGGGGGTTTCCAGAGCCCTTATGCGTCCCTTGGTGTGGGGTGATATCCACTTTGGTGTTCTATGAGATCCTACTGAGGTGTGTGTAAGCATTACCTCTGGGATGACCTCCCGACTCTCTTTGAAGTCTCTTAGCCATATGAACTCATTTTTCTTTACCTTTTCCCCCTTTTATTCAAGGTCTTTTTCCAATTGTGTTGCTCATTGGCACTTGGTATTAATCCATCATTGCCAGGGAGGCTCATTCCCGGGAGTCATGTCCCATGTTGGGGGGAGGGTAATGCATTCATATGCTGAGTTTGGCTTAGAGAGAGGTCACATTTGAGCAACAAGGAGGCTCTCAGGTGGCAACCCTTAGGCACCCCATAACAGTATGCTAAGTTTCAATTGGAAGAGTAGATACTCATAAGGATAGTCCTCAATAACAAGAAACCATCAGTGGGCCATCCTCTTTTGCCAGACACGGCCTCTGCACTCAGGGGACTGTTGCTGCTCCCTTGTGGAATGTGGCAGAGCTCTCCAGGCTGGGAATTCTGATTCCCTTATTTATCGAGTAATTGACTACCCACTGTGACCATGCCCCATCCCTTGATCATTTGAACAATTTTATATCTTTCATGTATATTCAGATGGACTTACTCCCATGAATCCCCATCCCAGACAACCCCCACCAATAATCCACTGCAGCCTTCCTTGTAACCCTTCTGTGATCTAAACCTTCCCTGAATATGAAGCCCTTATAAAAACACATATACGACCTATAGTTTCCACTTTTAACTACATTCACCAATGTAATTCAGTTCTGTTCTGAAAATTTGCGTAAACATACTTTAGGCGTTTTCTCTCTTCAATATTTCTCAAATGCTCTTTTGGATTAAAAAAATATTTCCCTTTGTATTTTTTCTATGCATCTTATTTCTAATTCATTTGTTTTGTCTTCCACTGTGTATAATTTTTTATTAGAACTGTTTATAAAATGAGAAGTTTTGTTGCAATTGTAATTCTGTAGAAAATACTTCAACTTTATATATATATTGCTCATCTTCAATTTATAAGGATATAAAAGACCTTTCCTGCCTCCTTAAAATCAAAACTTCTGTTGCATCTGTTTATATTATTATTTTTAATTTTTTCTCGAGCATGTGGTCCTGCATTTTGTTGTGCCTTGAGTTTTTGTATTGAATGATAGATATTTTTAATGTAAAATTTAACGTCTGCATAGAATGTCTTCCCCTCTTTGTGCTTGGCAAATAGAATGGTGACTGATCTCCATCCCAACTGAATCTGTGCAACATCAAAGCTAGGTTTCAGTCCTGATAAAACTCAAAGTATTTTGTTAATTCTACCTCTCTAGTGTTTTCAACCAAGATTTTTATATCATCACCTAAGTCCCTCTGTCTGACATATCCTGAATTCTAATATTTGTTTCCTGTGATTGTGGAAAAAGTCATCTTTAAATTTTGTTATCTTTAAATTATTTGAACACAGTAAATATTTTTTTGTTTTCAATTTACCATGAAATTTGTAAAATACCTTCTTTTAGTCTCTTATTTTTTACTGCTCCAGTAGCCATACTTGATTCTGTATAATCACTTATATCTGCATGATTTTTATACCTTTGTTTAAAATTTAAAAATTTTCCAAAATTATTTTAAATTATAAAA
>JAQZBX010088823.1:0-12699 GCA_029593785.1 Cabassous unicinctus
AGGTCCCCGGGAGATCGAACCCAGGTCCCTCCATATGGGAGACAGATGCCCAACCATTTGAGCCACATCCATCCCCCTTCATTGATTTCTGCTCTGATATTTACTATTTCTTTCCTTCAGATTGGTTTGGGATTAGTTTGCTGTTATTTTTCTAGTTCTTCCAGGTGTGCAGTTAGATCTTCAATTTTAGCTCTTTCTTCTTTTTTAATGTAAGCATTGAGGGCTATAAATTTCCCTCTCAGCTCTGCCTTTGTGGTGTCCCATAGGTTTTGATATGTTGTGTTTTCATTTTCATTCATCTCAAGATATTTACTGAATTCTTTTGTAATTTCTTCTCTGACCCACTGGTTTTTTAAGAGTGTGTTGTTTAATCTCCATATATTTATGAATTTTCCTTTTTCTGTCCATTATTGATTTCCAATTTCATTCCATTTTGATCAGAGAAAGTGTTTTGTATAATTGCAATCTTTTAAAATTTACTGAGATTTGTCTTGTGACCCAACATATGGTCTATCTTGGAGAAGGATCCATGAGCACTTGAAAAGAATTTATATCATGCTGTTTTGGAGTACAATGACCTATAGATGTCTGTTAGGTATAGTTCATTTGTCATATTATTCAAGTTCTCTGTTTCTTTTTTTATCCTCTGTTCAGATGTTCTATCCAGTACTGACAACAGTGTATTGAAGTCTTCAACTATTACTGTAGAGACATCTATTTGTCCCTTCAGCTTTGCCAGTGTGTGCCTCATGTATCTTGGGGCACTGATGTTAGGTGCATAGATATTTAGAATAGTTATTTTTTCTTGGTGAATTGCACCTTTTAATTAATATATAAGGACCTTCATAATCCCTTATAACAGTTTTGCATTTAAAATATATTTTGTCTGGTATTTGTATCACTGCTCCAGCTCTTTTTTGGTTACTATTTGCATGGATTTTCCAACCTTTCACTTTTAACCTCATTGTTTCCTTATGTCTGAGATGAGTCTCTTGTAGACAACATATAGATGGCTCATATTTTTAATCCATTCTATCAGTCTGTGTCTTTTGATGGAGGAGTTCAAGCCATTAACATTCAGTTATATTACTGTAAAGGCACTAATTACTTCATATATTTTGTCCTTTGGCTTTCTGGTGTCATATTTTATTATTGCCTGTCTTTTTACCTTTTAATTTTCCTCCTAATAATCTTCATTTCTACATTCTTCTCCAAGTCTCTCACCCCTCTCTTCTTTTTTTTTTTTTAACCTTTCAGGCTGCAGCACTCCCTTTTGAATCTCTTTTAATTCCAGTCTTTTGGTAGCATACTTTCTCAGGTTTGTTTGTCTGTGAAGACTTTAAACACACCTCCATTTTTGGAGGACAGTTTTGTTGGATACAGAATTCTTGGCTGACAGGTTTTCTTGTTCAGTGCCTTAAATACGTCATACCACTTTCTTCTCTCCTCCATGGTTTCTGATGAGAGATCAGAACTTAATCTTATCAAGGGTCCCTTGTATGTGATGCTTTGCTTTTCTCTTGCTGCTTTCAGAATCTTCTCTTTATCTCTGATATTTGTCATTCTGAATAGTATGTGACTTGAGGTAGTTCTGCTCAGATATATTCTGTTTGGGGTGCATTGTCATTTGATATTAATATTTATGTCTTTCATAAGGGTAGGGAAGTTTTAGTCATTATTTACTCAAGTATTCTTTCTGCCCTTTTCTCTTTTTTTCTCCTTCTGGGACATTGGTAATGCATGTTTTTGCATTTCACATTGTCATTCAATTCCCTGAGACCCTGCTCCATTTTTTCCATTCTCTTCTATTTCTCATCTCCTGTCTTTTCCATTTTGGATGGTCTGTTTTTGAAATCACTAATTCTATCTTCAAGCAATTCAAATCTGCTCTTATGTGTCTCTAATGTATTTTTATATTCATCCATCTTGCCTTTCATTCCCATAAGGTCTGTTATTTTTCTTTGCAGGCTTTCAATTTTTTTTTTTTTATGCTCACCCAGTGTCGTCTTAATAATCTTTATCTCTTTAGTCATATTTTCTTTCAATTCTTTCAATTGATTTAGGAGAGTTGTGTGATTGTCATTGATTAATTGCCTTAAATCTTGTATCTCTTCAGGATATTGGTTTGTTCTTTTGGTTGGGCCATGTTTTACTTTTATCATAGTATGACTTGTAACTTTTTGCTCATGTCTAGGCATCTGTATATGTTGGTGAATTTACTCTGAAGGCCAATTTCTCTCTCTTGCCTATTGTTTTTTTTTTTTTTTTTTTTTAACACAGCTCTTCTTTGATATTTGGTTCAACTTATTCTAAGTCTTTAAAATTGCTAAGCTTTAGTTATCAAAATTGAGCCAGTGACTAATCAATGGGGCACAGATTTTCTCCAGGAGTTGGGATACAGAGAGAACCAAAAGCAGTTTTTGTCCATGGCATTTCCAGACTGGCCAGCAGATGGTGCTCATCGGCGAACTTTTCCACAGAGGTTTTTCTGCTTTTCTGCTTTGATCTTGCCAGAGTTGGCCAAATTCACTGAAGAAAAGCCCTCTGACTCCCCCTCCCATTTCCCTTGAAATAGCTGACCAGGAGGAAGATGTCTGTTCCCCTTTCATTCAACTGCAGTGAGCCAGGTGTTTAACTCCTGATTAATATCTTGGGAGTTGGAGAGGCGAGCTCTTCTGGCCACCAGGGGAGCTTGGTAATTCACATTTGTTTTTTCAGGTTCTTTGCCTCTTGTCCTAACCCTCGGGTGAGTTGTATAGTACTTTCCTGGTATGCTGACCCTCAAAGCCGGTCCCTTTGATAGCTTTTGGCTCTTTCTCCAGTGTTTTGTGAGAGAGTTGGGCCCAGCCTGCCTAGTCTGATGCCATCTTCCCACAATTTCCCTTCACATTTCTTTTTAAAATGGAGTTAGATAGATGTCTGGTAGCATGTGGCAGCCTAAAGATGTAAGATTATCTCTATGTGAAATAGTGATTCACTTAGAGGGGACAGGGTTTGTAAAGATAAAGACTGTGGTCAAACTAGAAATAGAAATGGAAACCAGCAAGTGAAGAAGAAAATCTTTGAGTGGAAGGAGGTGTCCAGTATCATAAAAGCTGTTATTGTTGTTTGACTTCTGCAGTGTCATCTGATCTCTGAATATCAATTCTGACTACTTTAAAAGAATAAAGAGGGAAATATTTGCAGAATATTGAATGTGAAAAATGTCCAAATTATATTTCTTTAAAAGTAGATCCAATTTCCAAAGCATGGTTTAAGATGGTCTTACCTTCTTGGGGTTGGCAGGAAGTAGACAGTCAAGGGTATTCAGGGATGTAAAAAAGCACAACCAATAATTAGGAAAAATACAATAACTCGCAATAAGGTGAATTAATATAGTTGAAAAATGTATTGAAGCCAGATAGCTCTAGGTTCAAATTCTGAGTAACCTTAGATGAATTACTTAACCTTTCTGAACTGTAGTTTCTTCACCTAAAGAACCTAGATTTAAAATATATAAATGCATTCAGAGAGTAGATATGTGATTAAATGTATTTTGTATCAAGTACTGAGCCAAGTACCTGACACACAGAAGGGTTTCTTTCATCTTTCTCTCTTTGTACAAAAAATGACTTAAGCTGAAATTTTAAATCAAGGCAAACAAAAATCTCATTAGCCTGAAGAAGGAAAACACAACTCTCTTTCTCATCTCAGGAGTATATCTTATGAGTCTGTCATGCTCCTGGGTTGACACCATGAAGCACACAGGCAAATGTGCACGGCTGATGTCAGCATGAGAGGCGAGGGCATCCGCTGAGCTCAGCCGTGATATGTCTGTCACCTGGGATTGCCACAGTTGCTGTCAGCTCTAGAACAGCAGCCAGCAGAAATCTTTTCTCCTCACTTGGCTTCTTTTCAATACATTCGTTATGGGTAAAATTTCTCCTACCTCTCCACCATTGAACTGAAGTTTTCTTATTTGCTTTAACTGCTGTAATTTGCATTTTCATAATATTGAATAATAGCAACCACATAAAACCATTTTGAGACACAGCCATATATGTATGGTAATCTCATTGAGTGACATTTGCACAGCAGTACAGCACTATTGATAAATAATACATTGTATTGCATTTTATACATTGAGGCTGAAAAATTAGAAATGGGGAAAAAAGGTGCTCTAGTCATTATTTCCATTCCAATCATTGCTTCCTATTACATGATAGGAACACATAAACACATTCATATGTTTTAATATGAATGTACAAAATATAGGGAATTCTATATTTCTTTCAGATTATTGTAAAAAATGTGTTCATAAAAATGCCATGATAGAATGTACAATATATCTTGATAGATTGATATAGGGCAACATTAGCATGGGAATACTTGCCAGTCAGCACATCTGTTTATCCTTATATATGAATGGCAAACACATAGCAGAAGTGTCATGGTACCTATGGCAGACATTACTCATTGACCATGACATGCTTATAGACAAAGTCCAGAGGCAGCTGTAGCTGAAGGATGCCTCCTCAGCCCAGTGCCCGGGTAGCTCCTACCAAATGCTATTGGCAAAGTTAAACTTTTTTGCTATCTCTGACCATACAGTTGGAGGATGTGTAGGAATACAGGGTGCTGCAGGAGTGACAAATGACATGCAGCAATAAGACCATGCATTAAATTTCCTCCATACCAAAAGAAGAGAAAGACATTTAAAATCCCACAAATTAAAATTCATATCTTCTCCCTTTGGCACATTGTGACCAATTTCCCAATGATTCTACCATCATCTAACTTAGTTAACAAATTTCTTGAGTGCCTAGAATATTAGATATGTGAACCATATACCCTTACAAACTCATCCCTCCCTCCAAACCAACAAATTCCATTTACTTCTGCATTAAACTATCCTGTGGGAATAGTTTCCTGTTTGGGATTTCGCACTAAATCTCTCATGTCACTTATCCTATTGTGTTGGTACATTGATCGAAACTTGTATCAAATAAATAATTATGGACTTAATTCAATTCTTACAATTTATTTTTGCATTAGATCATGCCAAAGAATCCAGAAAGAATTAAATGTACACTTTTTGTGGGTGGCGGGTGGCAAGAAGGTAATAAAAGAAAAACAAAGATTGGAATTTTTACTCGAGAAAATGAAATCATTTTATTCCTTGTTGTAAACACTTTACAAACATTTCCCTCTAGACAAAGGTAGAAAATGGCTTTCTAGAGCCCATCTTGAGGAAAATGAATACAAAATTACAAACTCACAATTGAGGTGTGGAACCTAGGAAGACGCCCATCCAAGAAAAGAGAGCTGAAGCTTAAGCATCGTTAGCTTCATGGTAAATTTATTTTTTATTCTAGAAAGCTAGGAGCAAAAATATAAAAAATAGCATATACATATTTAATAGAATAAAGGAGGGATGTTTTACTTGTCCTAGAGTTTGTTTAAAGCTCCCCAAATTAAATATATGTGTGAGCATGCTCTGGCATGTTAACAAGATGGGTTAAACACATCTCCATAAGACTAAATAAAAGGAAAACAAATTCATCCCATTGGCAAACATCCATCCTCTGCATCTCTAAGAGTAGACTAGAGGAATCTTATAAGGACATTTTCTTGAAGAGAACACATAAACGATAGGAGTTTCCCTCCCTGTTCCTATTCATGCAGAGTGTGTTTTCTCTCCTCTTAGGCCAAGTGATTAGGCCCAAAAGAAAAGCCCTCATGTTGATGGGATTGTCTGCAACAGGGAAGATGAGCAACTCACGCCATGGCTGGATATTTGCTGAGCTACAGAATTTAAGATTGCTTCATGCTTCTTCTAGAGCTAAGTGCAAGAAAATTCTTAAGTATATACACAAGAATGTGTCCTCCTTGCCTGAAAGTGTCTAAATGTGGAAAGGTAGCTGATGCATCTGACGATAGCAGAGAAGGGAGAGAAGGCAGCAGCGGAAGTGGCTTGCCTTTCAGATTTTGGCAGGACAAGGATGTGTGTGTGTGTGTGTGTGTGTGTGTTCTATAGGCTCAGTAGATGGTATTGAGTCATATTGCAATGATCCTGGGAGCTGAGATGAGGGTAACTTGAGGAGAGAGATGAGGAAATTTGAATGAAAGCAGCTGTACAGGAAATCTCTCGTGTTAGGGACAGACAGAGTGAAGGCTCCTGTCTCCTGTCACTAGTCTACACAAATCCTCCCATGCACCTCTGAGAAAGAGTCAGCATGTAAATGTCTCACTCCAAAGTCATGAGAACTAAAACCGGCATTAACCAGGTACAACGACTTTGCTCTTTCCTTCTCGTCTCTTTCCCCTTCCACACCTTGTAACATATTGTTGAGTGGAGAGAGTCAGTAACCAAGTCCCCCCTCCCCTGTGCTGATTCCTAAGCATTTGGTCAATCTTGAACTGAGGTAAGGGGAAATGTTTGAAATGGATGAGAGGTTAAGGTTTTGATTCAGATTATACTAAACATTTTAATCCTGAAAAATGAAACTTAAACCCAGAAGTGAGCAGAAAAGCAATTCATCTCTCAAAGATGAAGGAATGAAGATCTCACAAAGCCTATATGAAGGAGAAGAATGAAACCATTTTCTAAACTGTACCCAACCAAGTGCAGCATATTTACTAAACCTGTTAGGCATTATTTATTTTTAGAAAAGGTTTTTGCCACATAGCATTCAATTGTGCAGCTTTCTTCTCCGGTGGAGCAATGCTCCGTTGTTATGTTGTTATGATGAAACCTCATTATATAAATATAGCTATTCAGCAGCTAGTATTGAAAGTAAAACATGAATATATAGAGAGGATTTTCATTGTGCACAGCAAACCCTCTAAAAAGTCCTCTATTAAGGAATTGAAGCACACTTGTCCTTTACTATATTTAAGAAAGACTACATTTGCTTGGGATACCATATTCCATTCTCTTTCCTCACTTTAGCTAGTTTAAAGTTTGCCATTTCACTGGAAATTTATTGCTGTGAGTCCCCAGATATTACAAGCATCCCATAGGATAGGGTATTCTTATTTTTCATAGTAGATTGTGTGGGAAGGAGTTATGTGAACTGCAATCTAATCCATTCCATGATAAAGATGAATAAAAATGGCATTCACTATTTCTTATTCCTCTTGTATGTGAGCAGCACTGCAGAAATGTTGTCTTTTATCAGTTTTTTCTGATTCTTCAAGGGCATCAAATTATTCAACATTTGGTTTTACTATTTCATTCATCATCCACTTTTGAAAAAAGTAAAAAATAAAATGGTATTTATTTTAGCACATATTAAATAGATGATAGATTAATGAAATATTTGATTAACTACAAAGAAGTCAAAAAAGGTGGAAGAGAGAACCAAAAACAGATTATATTACAAAACACATAGCAGGATAGATAAATTAATCCAATTAGTATAAATGATTAGGTTAAATGTAGGTAGAATAAACATTTCAATTAAAGGCAGAGGTTTTCAGACTGGATGAAAAAACAATACCAAGATAATATGCTGTCTCAAGAATCAGCACTTTAAATACAAAGACAGAGGTAAGTTACATGCAAAAGAATGAAAATACTTACTAATCAAATAGTAAATATAAGAAATCTGGTATATGATATTAATGTCATAATGTAAGACCATAACATAATACTCAGTAAATTCAAAGAGATGAAATATTATAAGTACATCCTCTAAACCAAACAAAATTTACTTGGTCATTAAAAACAAAAAAATATACCCTTCCCCCAAACCTGGAAACAATATGCTTTCAAATAACTCCAGGCTGAAAAAATATTACACAATGCAAATTAGAAAAGATCTGAAATTCAATTATAATTTAAATACAGCCTATCAAAACTTGCTTGATACACTATAAGGAATTCCTATAGAGAATGTATTCCTTTAAATGCTTGTATTAAAAAGATAAAAAGGTATAAAGTTATCTAATTTTTCACTAAAAAGCTAGAAAAGGAAAAGAATACTGTACCCAAGGTAAGTAGAAGAAAGTAAATAAAAAGGATAAGGTTAGAAACCAATGAAACATACAACAGATAAACAAAGGGAAGAAACTGCTGAGTATTTTTTTAAAACTTATTACACTAATACACATCTAGCAAGACTGACCAAGGAAAACAAAGTAAAAATGTGAATTTCCAACATCTCAAATTAAACAGAAGACATCACTACAGGTCACAGGTATTAAAAAGATAATAGTCAAGATTTTAAAAATCTTTATGACAATAAGTTTTACAGCTTGGATGAAATGGACAAATTTGTCAAAGAATAAAAAAGAAAATGAGCAATGATTAAGTGGAGTTTATCTTAGGAATTTAGGTTTAGTTTAAAATCAATCAATGGAGTTACTAAGATGGTGACATAAGATGTTCTGAGGTGTCAGTCCTCCACATAATCTTTGAACAACTAGCTTAAACTGAAAGAGATATATTCCTTAAAAATTTGTAAAACAGTTAAAGGGTTGCAGGAACTGCATGAGTACTGAATCAAGAAAATATAGCTTTCAAAACAATAGAAGAAGCTGGTGGTGCTGTTGCTGACCCATCCTCCAGCCCTTCCCCAGTGCAGTATGCTATTGGCCATAACAGCATGGTACTGGCACAAGTACAGACATATAGACCAATGGAATAGAATTAAGAGTTCAGAAAAAAACATTCACATCTATGGCCAACTGACTTTTAACAAGAGTGTCAAATCCACTCCTTTGAAAATAAATAGTCTCTTCAACAAATGGTGCTGGGAAAACAGAAAGTCTATATGCAAAAGACTGAAGGTGGACCCCTACCTGACCCCGCATACAAAAATCAACTCCAAATAGATCAAAACCCTAAATATAAAAACCAAAACTAAAAATAATCATAGTAGAAAACATAGGAAAGCATTTTCACTATCTTGTGTCAGACAATAGTTTCTTGGATTATACCCAAAGCATAAGTCACAAAAGAAGAAATAGAGATAAATGGGATCCCATCAAAATTAAAAACTTTTGCACATTAAATGACTTTATGATGAAGGTAAAAAACAAGCTACAGAATAGGATAAATATTTGGAAACAACATATCTAATTTAAGTTTAATATCCAGACTATATTAAGACAGCTCAACAGCAAGACAACCAACCAATTTTTAAAAAATAGACAAAAGACTTGAATAGACATTTATTTAAAAAGAATATACAAATGGTCAAAAAGCATGTGAAAATATGCTCAACATCATTAGCCGTTAGGGAAATCAAATCAAAACCACAATGAGATACCATTTCACACCCACTAGAATGGCTACTATTAAAAAATGGAAAATAAGTGTTAGAGAGTATATGGAGAAAAAGGAACACTTGTTCTTTGTAGATGAGAATGTAAAGTAGTGCAGCCACTGTAGAAAAACAGTTTGGCAGTTGCTCAAAAACTTAATTATAGAATTACCGTATGACCTACCCGTATCACTTCTAGGTATGTACCTAATGGAATTGAAAGCAGGGATTTGAACAGATATCTTGTACCACTGTTTATAATGGCATTATTCACAACTGCCAAAAGATAGAGGCAATTCAAGTGTCTATCAACAGATGAATAGATAAATAAAAGGTGTTATATACTTTTAATGGAATGTTATTAGCCCTAAAAAGGAATGATGTTCTTATACACACGACAGCATGGATGAACCTTGAAGACATATTTTGGAGTGAAATAAGTCATATACAAAAGGAAAAATATTATATGTCTCACTGGCATGAAATAATTAGAATATACAAATTCATAGTCAGAAACTAGAATGCAGTTTACCCAAAGGGGCTGGGGTGGGGTAGAGAATGGGGGGTTGATGTTTAATTGATACAGTTTCTCTTTGGGTTGATGGAAAAATTTTGGTAATGGGTGGTGGCAATTGTAGCACAACATTGTGAATGTAATTAACACCACCATTTTATATATTTGACTGTCGTTAAAAGGGGAAGTTTTAACTTGTAATATGTTTCTAGAATAAAAATTAAAGAAAATACATAGGAGTCTACCACCCAGTGAACCTTAAAGTAAACTATGGACTATAATTAATAGTTCAAGTATAATAATATTGTTTCATTAATTGTATGAAAAGCACCATACTCATGCAAAACGTTAATAATAGGGTAAACCTAGTGTGTGAGTGGCATATATGGGAAGTCTGAATTTTCCGCATGATTTTTTCTGTAAACCTTCCATTTCTCTAATTTAAAAAAATCAATGTAACTTACCAAATTAGAGCATGAAAGGAAAAAATAATGATTTCCTAAATATATATTGAAGAAGCATTTGGCAAAACTCTGCATTCATTCATGATAAAAACTTGCAACAAACTAAGAAGAGAAGAAAATAATTTGATAAAGAGCATTTACATAAAGGGTACTTCTAACATCAAACTTTGTGGTGAAATATTGAGTGTTTTTCCCCTAAGACTGAGCACAAGGGATGGATTTTTACCTCACCTCTTCTATTCAACTTTGTACTGGAGCACTTAGCCATGCAATAAAACAAGAAAAAAATGTAAAAAAAGTTGTCAATTGTAAAGGAGAAAATAAACTGTTTATATTCCCTGACAATACTTTTTATATATAAAACCCAAAGGAATCTAATATAAAATTCTAAGAGAAAGAATAAATGAATTAACATAAAATACATTGTATTTTTATATATCAGCAGCAAAAATATGGAAATAATATTAAACAATCTATTTATTATAGCATTTAAAACAAAATAAATAGGAATGAGTTTTCAAAAATAGATGTGCAAAACCCCTGCACTGAAAATTAAAAAAAAAAACCAACACTTTCTGAGATAAATTGTAAAAGAGGAAAGTAAATACAGGAAGAAATTCTGAACATAGTTTGAAAGACTCAATTGTTTAGCTGCTGTAGTGCAAACAGAGGTTTACCACCCTGATTTTTCTTCCTGTCTGAGCTGCTAAGGGTGTTTGGTTGCTGAGATTTCACAGCTGAGATTCTCTCTAGATATTGCCATTGAGCAAAGAAAAGTTGCTGAGATCAAAGATATGATTCCTCTGTGGAGGCAGATTGTAATGACTGATAGATGCCTAGACTCAAACATAGAGCTCTCTTTTCCTCAATAGGACAATTCTGAAGAGCCCCCTGAGACTGACTATAGGCTCTGTTTCAACAGCATCACGGCTCAATCTTTTTTCCCTCTCACTGAAGCATTGTGCCCCAAAGCATTTCCCAATAGACCTCCTGACAACACATGTTAGAGGAGAGGTTCTTAACCTCTTTTGTTCCATGGACCTCTTCTCCAGTCAGGTGAAAACCACTGACCCCTTCTCAGAAGGTAGCAGCAGATAGTTTTATGACACTCAATATTGGCATGTCTTTAAATTAAATTTTAGGATTATTTATAATTATGTTTTACAATTTTCCCATAATTTCAATACTTGATAGCCTAACATGGTTCAATATCTGTTCAAATGATTATTTTTGGCAAACATTTAGAAATTCAAGTTTTCTCACAGCATCATAAAACCATCTCTGACATCCTTACCAAGTTTTTTGCAAGCAGTTATCCACTGCACTCAAAACACAATAAATCAAAATTAAAATCATACTAAGTCCACACTATATTGTGTATTACTTAATATATATATCACACCCGCACCAACATGTCCCCGCAAACATAATGTTTTTTTGAATTTTCAATTCAAGCTCACAGACCCCTGGTTAAGAACCCCTGCCCTAGAGACTCAGAGTTTTTCCTGGGGAACCAAATGTAAGGAGTTGGGAGTGGCCTAGGTAACCAATGAGGTTTAATGCTGTATAACCCCTGCCAGTCTGGCAATGAAGATTCCATAACAAGTGGTGGATGATTTCACTGATAGGCATTGGCACAGAGTTTCAATGCAATTGTTAATACTGTGGAGAATTTGTATGCCAATACTTTCATTAATGGACAGAAATTCACTAGCAAGTGCAATATATATCAGGCATTTGAGAGTTTTGAGATAAATGAAAATTTTATAGACTGTAATTAATGGCTGTTCCCAGGAACCTTCAATGCACTGAAGAAAGATTCTCTCCAGATATTGCCATTGAGCAAAGAAAAGTTTGGTAATTCTGAGAATGATGAATCACCAATCAGGCAAACTATTAAAGCCAGAATCCCTCCTAGGCATCATATGAAGAGACTCTTATCACCTGCAGACAGAGGATAAGAAATCCTAAGATTCAGGCCCGGGATTTAGTAGTAAGAGTACAAAATCTTCAAAGAATGAGTGTTCAATTCAAGCAGCTTTGCTATGCAAAAGTCAGAATTGATAGGAGAAAAGTCCTGAAATTTGGGATTAGGGCATCTGGGTGGAAGCACATGGAAATTTAGAATTTCTAGATCCCCCTGGAGATGTAGCCCATTCTTCTCTGTTTAAGTCTAGCTCTCCAATGTTTCTTAAAGACAATGCAGAGTTTTCTGCCTTGTAAGACAACATGCATGCCTCTCTCTTCCACCAAAGTATCACTGCCCACCACCATGCCTCCTAGCCACCAGAACAATAACAAGAATCAAGGTGTAAGGTAAGCTGGCCAGGAAAGTCCTGGGCCTTCTAAGTGAGAAATGGGACAACTTAGCCAACATATACTAGCAGGATCCTAGAGAGCATATGTGAAACAATATCCATATATGGGTGCTTCACGAAGGGGGCTGAGGTTGAAAAGTGGATAAGGTAGAGTT
>JAQZBX010088824.1:0-12710 GCA_029593785.1 Cabassous unicinctus
CCACGTGTGGTGGTAGACAGCCTCAAGATGGCCCCTGACGAGCCTCCGTTCCTCATATCCATGTGTGTGGGAGCCAGCTTCAAGATAACCCCTGATGAGTCTTGTTCCGCATATCCACGTGTGGTGGTAGACAGCCTCAAGATGGCCTCTGATGAGCCTCGGTTCCTCATATCCATGTGTGTGGGAGCCAGCTTCAAGATAGCCCCTGATGAGTCTTGTTCCGCATATCCACGTGTGGTGGTAGACAGCCTCAAGATGGCCTCTGACGAGGCTCAGTTCCTCATATCCTTGTATGTGGGAGCCAGCATCCAAGATGGACCCTGATAAGTCTCGGTTCCTCATATCCATGTGTGTGGGAGCCAGTCTCAAGATGGCCTCTGATGAGGCTTTCTTCCTCATTTCCATGCTCTGGTCTAGTCCCTTTCCACAACAAAAGGGCTGAACTGCATAACCAATATTACTACGCAGAAATTAGAATACATGGAAGGAGTGTGATTTTCTGTTACTAAAAACTAGTGCTGCCAATTTGGATAAATCTTTTGGTAAGAAAAAATTCCTAAAAATGGATATGCTCAATCAGAGAGCCTAGAAAATGTAAATGCATACTGCCAAACTGCCCTGTAGAAAGATTTAATCAATTATATTTCCACTCTGCATGTGGAGAAAATTATTTTCCCATATTCTGTTATTATTTCAGGGTCTTAATCCTAGTGAATTTGGAAGGCAAAAATTATATATCTTGCCCAACCTCTGATTATTGTTGTTTTTGAGCCATGTGTTTCTCTTTATATAAAATTTGTGTTAATTTCCTTTGCCCATTTTTCTATAAGATTGCTCATTTTTCCTTAACTGATATTGAGATAGCATTTACACAATATGGATATTATCCCTTCACCTGTTTTATATTTTTAGAAAATTTTCCCTGTTTGATATTAGTCTTTGACCTTGGTCTGATATCCTCTGTCATATACAAGAGTGCTTTTTTTACTCTTTCATTTTTCATGTAGCGTAATTGGATAAACTTTTCCTTTACAGTTTTTGGCTTTGTCATGTTTGTGAAGATGCTCTTGATGTCCTAGATTATACACATATTCACTGGCATTTTCTTCTAATTCTTTCATTATTTCATTTTTTTAACACTTTAACTCATCACACATTTATTTCTGCATGTTGTTTGAGTAGAGATCTAACATTTCCCCCTCCAAAAAAAGTCAATCACAAAGACATTCAATTCTTTAACGTGGTAAGCCCCTAGTTCCATCCTGTCTAGAATATCAAACGAGGTTCCACAGGCAGCAGCTGAGCCCAGGGTTTTCTTGCTGCCTGAAGAATGGGCAGCAACTTGCTTTCTCTATCTTGCTTACTGGAGACTGAAGGAGCAATAATAATGCAGACTGCATTTTGAGTGATGGTTTTTCTTTCTACCCTAAATATAAACCTGGCACACACTGGTTGAAGACTTGGGGATCAGTAACACTTTGAGCCATATGCCAGCCCTCCTAGAGTTTGCCCTCCAGGGGAAAGCAGCTTGAGTCAATGAAGAATATGAGAAAATATCGGGGCAGAGAACTAGAGGCAAACTCTTGCCTGCTTTAAACACACCAACGTGGAAAGTCTGAATCCTGGGAAATAGAGGGGACATTCAAGCTCCTTTAAACAGGGGAACCCCAGAGCGATGATAAGTGCAAGCCCAGGACGAGACAGTGCCAGAAAGACAGGAGGAACCTGCACCTTGCATTGGCTTGGGGCAGACCTTCCTGCTAGGAAGACTGAAGCTCAAGAAAATCCTTTTCACATCACCAGCTGGTTACAAAATCAAGAAACAGATACCTTGGGGGGAAAATCCCCAAGTTAACATTTTAAAATATTGAAATGTGCAGTGTGCAATGAAAGAGTACAAGACAAAGAAACAGGAAATGATGGGCCCATCCAGAGGAAGAGGATAAAAATCCAGAAAACAGCAACAAAGAAGACCAGAATGTAGACTTACTGAACAAAGACCTTTAAAAAATGATCTTAGAAATACTCAAGGAGGTGAAGGAAAATACAGAGAAAGAAGTAAAGGATATCAGGAAACGATGAATGAGAATTATGAGAAACTTAGTAAAGGGATAGATCTTAAAAGGGAACCAAACAGAAGTACTGGAGTTAAAGACCACAACAGCTGAAAAGGAAAATTCTCAGCAGGGTTTCAACAGCTGGTTGGAGCTGGCAGAAGAAAGAAGCAGCAAACTCAAAGACAGCAAACACCCTTTACTAACTCAAGAAAAAACTGAAGATCTCAACAAACCAATAAGGTGTAAAGAGATTAAATCAGGAATCAAAAACCTCCCAACAAAAAAAAAAACCCAAGACCAGAAGGCTTCACAGGGGAATTTTACCAAACATTCCAAGAGGAATTAACACCAATCTTATTCAAACTCTTCCAAAAAATTGAAGACGAAAGAACACTCCCTAATTCATTCTATGAAGCCACATCACCCTTATTCCAAAGCCAGATAAAGATACCACAAAAAAGAATATTACAGGCCAATATCTCTTATGAATACAGACGCAAAAATCCTCAACAAATACTAGCAAACCAAATGCAATAGTACATTGAAAGAACTATACACCATGACCAAGTGGGATTTATCCCAGATATACAAAGGTGGTTCAACATAAGAAAATCAATTAATGTAATACACCACATTAACAGAATGAAGGAAAAAAACACATGATCATCTCAATTGATGCAGAAAAGGCATTTGACAAAATTCAGCACCCTTCTTGATAAAAAAACACTTAGAAAACTAGAAATAGAAGGAAACTTCCTCAACATTATAAAGGGCATATATGAAAAACCCACAGATAACATAATATTTAAGGGTGAAAGACTGAAAACTTCCCCTCTAAGATCAGGAAAAAGACAAGAATGCCCACTGTTACCACTGCTATTCAATATTGTACTGGAAGGTCTAGCTAGAGCACTTGGACAAGAAAAATAAATAAATAAAAGGCTTCCAAACTAGAAAAGAAGAAGTAAAACTTTCTGTATTTATCAATGACATCATCTTGTGTACAGAAAATCCTGAAAAATTCACAAGAAACCTCCTAGAGTTAATAAATGAATTCAGCAAAGAGTGGGGTACAAGATAAATACCCCCAAATCAGTAGTGTTTCTATACACAAGCAATGAGCAATCAGAAAAAGAAACCAAGAAAAAAATTCCATTTACAATAACAACTAAAAGAATGAAATATGTAAGAATAAATCTAACCAAGGATGCAAAGTACCTGTACACAGAAAACTACAATACATTGCTACAAGAAATCAAATAAGACCTACCGTGAGAGAAAACTGTAGGTTCAAGAGAGAGCACAGAGCACTCTGTTCTTCTTGGGATCACACTAACAAAATGTAAAGAAAGGAAAAAGATACAATACAGCAACTAAGAGAAGGGCCCTCAACAAAGGAGAGATGTTAATACACTTCTGAAACCCAGAAAGCAGATGAAGCTCACGGGCTGACAAAACAGAGCTGCGCAAGCCACAGGCTCAAACTCCAGTAGCAGCTGCTCAGTCGAGAACGCGACAGCCTGGGAGCAAAACCCCGGAAGGGCTCTGGACGGGGAAACCGCAGGGGTCAGGACAGCAAGGAGGAGGAAGGGCTGCAAAGAGTGGTTGGTTGTAGTTCTCGGGAGAGAAGCGCCACCTCCACTCACCTTCTCAAACCCCTGAACCTCGAGTGGAATGCAGAGAAAGTGACCTGGACAAACTTCCTAAGGAGAAGCAGTAGGGTAGGGGGTGTATGGTCGTGCTCCAGGTTGAAACACACACGCACACACTCACACACACAAGATAAACGACCATTTAGGATACAGATAGAATTCACAAACGGAGCTTTTTTTAAACTTCTGGTTAATAACCTCACGTAACGTCTTGGGCTTTATGGGAAAGCGACTGAGAGAGATTTGCTCGCTGGGAGGTCCGGGGAGCAGGGAGTGCAGGAAGCAGGCTCGGGCAGAAGGGGAGGCTGGCGGGTGACACAATTGCAAGGGGGCCTCAGGCCATCCCACAGGGGGCACAGGTGCCAGAAATGGCCTTTGGGATATTTCTAGAAGTGAAGCAAAGGCTGGCTCTTTGTGCCTCCCAGCCCTATTGGTCAGTTCTGGGATTCGGGCTACCCTAGGGAGGGGCTTTTATGAGTCCCAGGAAGGACTTGGCAGGCCCCGTTCTCGGTAGCAGGGAGGGGGTAAGTGCCTCCCTCCTGGAGGGGCACTCGGAGTGCACAAAGAGCAGTCACTACAGCAATAAAATGAAAACGCAGTGGCAGATGAAATTAATGAGAGAAAAAGGAATTTCCCTTGAGACAGACAAACAAAAAAAGATTCCCAAGTAAAAATGCGTAATAGGAGCAAGGATATATGAAGTTAAGAAATCTAAAATCCATAACACAGGAAGCAAATCATAAGCAAAACTATCAGAGATACAGAAGTTTAGATCAAGACCACCAGTATTTGAGAAATAAAGAAGAGGATATAAGGAAATTAGCAAATATTAACAGACTATAATTTGCAGAAATGAAGGAAACAAATAAAAAGGCATCACAAGTACTAAACAAGATTAAAAATAAAAATTAAACCTAAATATATTTATAAAGTTTCAGAACACCAAGAATAAAGATAAGATCCTAAAACTTTGGGACCAGGGTGGTGGATGGGAGAGTGGGCAGAAGGAATGGAAAGAAAAACAAGCGTCTTACACAGGAACAAGAATCATCATGCTGATATCTGATTTATGACAGCAATGCCTTTATATCTCTAGAGGAAATTGACTTTCACCCTAGAACTCCATCCCAGACAAATTACGAATCAATGGTGAGCTCAAAATAAATTTACCTCTCACAGATTCTTTATTAGGAAGTTGCTTAAAAATATTTTCTAATAAAAAGAGGGAATGTCAAGAAAGAGAAAGAGTGATATTTAAGTAGGAGATACAAGGTCCCATTCAGGAGAACAATAAAGAGAAGGCAAGCCTACAGCTAATTCAGGACAGCTTGGAGTGGGCTAACATCAGAAGTGAAGCTGCTTGCAAAATGGGAGTTCCTAGATTAGAGAGAATTACTGAGATTTCAGAAAAACATAATACTGTCATAAAGGCAGACAATGTTAGACTACAAAAACAGGCAATTGGAAACAGCAGAGAGTAAAAACAAAGTGGAATACAAGAAATAAATTAAGTCATACTACTCCGCCTCTGCAGTAAACAAGTTTACTTAGTCAATAAAGTAAATCCACTCAATTGATTTTGAGCTTTTAGAATGACCCTTGGCCAAAGCACGGAAGACTTAATTAAGCTGAAGACTTTAAAGAATTAAGACTGTAAAAGTTGAAATCCTAAAAGTAAAGTTGGCTATAAGAGAAGTTGGGCGGTAGAAGGGGGGAGAAGAGACATGCAAAGGTAACCAATAGGAAAAATAAAAGTACTGATATAAGGATATGGGGGTGGGGTCTCAAATTATTTAAATGAATAAAGTCCTCATCAAGAAGTCAACAATTAACGTCTCAAGTTACTATAACAATTAATGACTCCATAGGCACATTGTTTTAAAATACGGCAGGAACTCCAAAAAAAAAAAAAACTCAAAACAGAAATGTTTAAAATACTTATTTCTGTTAAGTAGAGTTGGAAATAGGTCAATATGGGACAAGAGACTGACTGCTCCTTATGGGTCTCAATGTTCCTTTTTGACCATGGAAATAAATTATTTTCATAAAGTAGCCAATAAGCGATTCAGTTGATAAATAGGTGATTGTGATGGTAGAAAAAAAAGATAAATTAGATTAGATAAGACAGATAAATTAGATAGATAGATAGATAGATAGATAGATAGATAGATAGATAGATAGATAGATAGATAGATGTTTGGTGGATGGATAGATGATTATAGGTAGAGAGAAAGAGAAAAGAAAAACATCTGGAAAAAAGCTTGGAGAGGAATTAATTCACAGATGTTTCCCACTCCTTTCCGTTGGTGTACAATTATTCTATTATGAATCGTTTTTCATCAAGAAAAGATAGTACCAAACAATTAAAAATAAAAATCTGCTACTTTTAAGAAGACAACACAATACGACAAATATTCACTGAGTACGTCTTATGAGCTAGGAACAGAGCCAATCTCTACAAAGGATCTAGAGTTAAGTAAGTCGCATTTCCCTGCCCTCAAACACATTCATAATTTATCTGTAGAGAATGACAGTTTCACAAATAAGTAAAGTACAAAGTAGAAAAACAAGAGCTCCTCCAAAAAGGTGCTTAAGGAAATTCAAAAGGGGAAAATTCACACACAGTAAAAGAGCAGTGAGAGCCCCGAGGAAGATGCCGTCCTCAGCGCCTGGCAGGCAGTGGCAGTACCGCCGCGTGTCTGCTGGGGCCCAGGATGCGTGGATCAGCAGAGGAAGAGGAAAAGTGGAATGAAGCCTCATGGCAAAGGGTCTTGAATGCCAGGGAGCGCACACTCTGTTCTGCATCCATTGAATTTTTTCCTGTCTGTCGTGAGGAGCAGGGAGATGTGTCCATCGGGAGACTCTAGATTACGTTGCCATAGCAAACAAGCCCCAAATTTTAGTAGCTTAAAGGAACAAAGGCTTATTTCACGCAACATGTCCATCAGGGTTTGACAGAAGAGGCTTTTGCTCATGGCATTTGCCTAGGGAGCAAGTCTGAGGGAGGAGTCACCGTCTCAGACACGGCCAGTCATCAGGCTAAGGAAGAGAGGGTTCGAGGGCTGGTACTAGCAAGAAAAATCTCAGGCCAGAAGGAAGACGCCTGCTCCTGCTCACATCTCATTGACAAGAAGAGCTAATCATAGGACCCATCCAACCACAGGGGACCAGAAGGAGCACCCCTGCCTGAAAAGGGGAGAACTGGAAACACTTGGGAAACATCACTAATGGCTACCACGAGGTGTAGCAATGTGGAGAATTATAACCAAGGTTGTGTCTTAGGAAGATAATTGTGTTTGTGATTATACATTGTAAAGTATAAAGTCTTGTGTTCATTAGACCAAAAATTCCATTCCAATTAAATGAGGCAGTTACTTATGCTAGCTAGCTGAACAGATGTAAAGGTTTGCTCTTTATGCAGCAAACAATATAATCAGCTTAGGGATTAGAATAAATACCCAACAGGACTTATTAGGAGAGGAAGACTCCAAAACCAAGGAAGTTTTAATTTCTTTAAAGTTATTTTTATTTAACTATTCCAGTTATCCACAGTCTTGATGGTAAAATCTGTTGATGAGATTTCTGGATTTTTCCCCATATGTAATAAAAAGAAAGAAGCTTTGAGATAACAAATATGCGTTTGGAGTCAGCTTCCAAGAACAAAATCCAAATATTGAGGAGAGTACCATTTTTCAACCAGAACAGATTTTTCCATAAAAGAGCCACAAGGAGACGGACAATTCTAGCAGATTTCGCTTAGATTTTGTCCGTACTACCACCCTACTTCTACCCCTACCTGGTCCAAGTACAGAGGCAAGAGTTCCTGGGTAAGTCCATAGGTCACTGCGCAAGTTCTAAACCGTTATTTGAATTGAGCCATAGACTCCCACAAGCACCCATCCCTAACTCACTAGCTAACTCACTAGTCCTGGTGACCACTGGACGTCATGGTAGAAGAAGACACAGCAGGCCATTACACTCAGGGACAGGGAACAGGAAACCATCTGAAGAGCCTCACTGGAGAAAAGAGCTTTGGATTAAAAAGATAAACCCTAACCTCCTCCCATAAGTGGCTTTAAAGAGCAATCTTTCCTACATCATATTTCAATATCTTGTGGCACAGTTGTTTTGTTTCATATTAATAAGGAAATGATGAGCTATGTATAAAAAAGAAATTTTAATTTATAGAGGTGAAATTATGCTTCACCGCTTACATCATTTTCTACATGATTAACTCCCTGTATTTATGACGTGAAAGTAGATAGGGCTGGAATTGCTCGTTAAGACAGTTATAAATACCACCCATCAGTGAGAACCATAAATGCCAAGGACGCTGGAGCAGATTGATGAGGCCATCAGTGTTAAACTGTTAGAGATTCTAAAAATATGTCTATTAATGCTGTCAGCATCTATTATTCCACTCTCACTGCAGCAAATGCACAAATGATAAAGAATTTTACAATCAGATTAGCATTCAAGATTTGACCATTTAATTATTTTATGAAATTATGCAAATGCTATATGATAACCACAAAGCACCTTGGTACATCTTTTCTTCAATTGCTATGAAAAATGTGTTATATGTCTTTTCAGATAAGATCACAGTACCCTTGGGTTAGTGACTTGAATTCTTAGAGTCAAAGGAAAATTTGAGAATATTTACTAAATTATATGTTCAAATAAACCTATTTTGGTTTAAGATTTTTTTTCTTCAAAGGCTTCAACTAGATTTAGACATGAAATAAGCAAATCTGTGGTCAACTGGTGGATGTTAAGAACAAATGGAGTTGAAGATTGTATGTTTTAGAATCAGCACAGCCTCTTGCCCAAGGTTAAAGAGCTAAGAAGTTACTTAGCTTCTCTGAGTTTTAGGCGGTCTTTGAGATGAGGATAACAATTTTCACTTCACAATTAACTAAATTAAATGAAAAATATAAATAAAATATGTATTACAGTGCCTACCACATGTTAATTTTTTCATTATTAGGTAAAGCCACTTTGCCCACTGTAGAGAAAGAAAAAATGTTGGTATAAAGCAATTCTAGGTCATATAACCCATAGAGAGGTTTAGACTACTTTATAATTAATACATAATATAGGAAGTATTTTAGATATGGAAAAAAAAAGTCGAGACACTGTTTCTTCCTGTATTAAACACAGGAGTGGACAACTATAGAAAATAGGAAATTTGAGGAAAGAGGGAGGTGTGGTGACATTATGTAACCAGTAAGACTTATGACTTACAAAGGAAGTGATAATGTGAAGAGACAATGTACTCAAAGGTTAATGTCAGGATAGATAGATTGTGGGAAAAGAAGACCTTATTCAAAAGATTTACTGAACCCAAAGTTGTTTCTTAAAATATTAATGAAATTGGTATTTCCAACAAAGCCAGAAAGTTTCACTTTTATTGAACAATTTAATTTGAATAAACCAAGTGCATTTAAAATAGGGAAAGAGGTCAATTTTCATATTTTGATGTTCTGCCCAGTTTTACCCTAAAACCACACAATTCTATTCCAAAAGCAAAAATAAATCCAATCAAATTGGACTTCATCAAAATTAAAAACTCTTAAAATTCAAAAACACACCATCAAAAAAGTGAAAATGCGAACACAGCATGGGAAAAATACTTGCAAATCATAATCATTAAGGAACTTATATCCAGAATGTATAAAGAACACTTGCAACATACTAAATAAACAAATGATCCAATTTTAAAATGGGCAAAGTGTTCGAATAGATATTTCACCAAAGAAGATATTCAAATGGCAATAAGCACGTAAGAAGGTGCTCAACATAACTAATCATTAGAGAAATATTAACTAAACTACCAGGATACTGTTTTACTGGAGGGTTATAAAAAAAAAAAAAAAAAAAGACAATAACAAGTGTTAAGCAAGGAGGTGGGAGGATGTGGTGAAGCTAGAACCCTCTTATACCATTAGTGGGAATGTGAACCATCACAGCCACTTCAGAAAATAGTTAAAGTATTAAACATGGATTTGCCATATATCTGAGCAATTTAACTCTTAGGTATATACTCAGAGAATTCAAAATACGTGTATACAAAGACTTGTACACTTGTATTTACAGTAGCATTATTCATAAAGTCTCAGAAGTGGGCTGTTCCGTGGTGAAAATATTAACAAAATGGCTATCCATGGGTGACTAGACAAACAAAGTGGGGTACACCCATACAATCGAGCTCCATTTGGCAATAAAAAGGAATGAAGAGCTGATATATACTGCAAACATGGAAGAATCTCAGAAACATTAAGACCATGTATTGTGTACAACTCTACTCACATGAAATATCCAGAAAAGGCAAACCGCAGAAACAGGAAATAGATTAGTGGTTGCCTAGGATGGGAGGTGCGAAGGCAAAGTGACTGAAAATGGCCACAAGGATCTTTCCAAAGTGATGGAAATGTCTTAAAATTAGAAGGTGAGGAAGGTTATACAACTCTGTAAAGTTGTTAAAAATCGTTGAATTCTGTACTCAAAATGGATGAATTTTATGGCATGTAAGTTATGTCTCAGTAAAGTTGCTCATTAATGTAAGGATGAATAAGCTACCTAACTTACTAACTTGATAAAATTAGTAAATCTACACAACCAGTGGGAGACGCTTCTGAACCATGAGTACCGGCTGAGATATCTGACCAGAGCAAACGGCCCACAAGCCTTGCAGCCGAGCTTGCACGGGAAAAGCAAATGTGGATTCTCAAGCAGATGAAAGCAAGGCCTGTTTGCTCAGGAAGGAAGACGTAGAAAGGTGGAATTACTGTGTAGCAGACCAGCCTTGCGCAATAAAACTCTCTTCTGTCTGACAATAGTAGCCACCAGGCACCCCTGAGCACTTTAAATGTGGTTGCTGAGACGGAGGAATTGATTTTTTTAAAAATTTTCTATCAGTTTAATTAACTTAAAATTGGATAGCAACACGTAGCTAGTGGGTATCATATTTATTGGTGCAGCCCTAGAGTAATCTAAAAAATAGATGGTCCTTTCCTCTCCCAATCTCCCCCCTCAAAGCTAGTCATCCTCATCAATTTCACCAAGATCATCCTTCTGGTACTCACTCATCAGATATTAATGCAACCCTACTGTGTGGACAGCAAAGCTGAGGATATAAAGTTAAATTGGATGTGGTGCCTACCTGCAGGGAGCTTAGAGCCTAGCAGGGAAAACAATAGCTCCTCAACAGATACATTCCAAGGAGGGTCCTAGTACCTCATTAGAGACCCAGAAGTGCGTAGTAATTCAGAGCAGGGAAAACCACTTCCAGCTTAGAAGCGGAAAGACTGCAGAGGCTTGGAAGATGCCAAGTTGACCAGGGTCTTGAAAGTTGGGTTAGGTTTTGCCTCATTGAGGAAGAAGGGACATTCATGGCTAAATTGGGATTTTGTGAAAAAGAGAAAGGCATAGGGCTGGTTGAAGAACAATCGCATCAGGTTGATTAAAAGAAAGTGGTCACAGGGTAGCGGGTGTAGCTCCGTGGTTGAGCACCTACTTCCTATATAAAATTTAAAAAATAATGAAAGGAGATTAAAGGAAGTGGTCACATATTGAAATAGGAAGAAGTAGAGTGGTGAAGGTCTTTCGCTTAAGAAAAAGGAGTTGAGATTTTATTCTAAACCCTTAGGGAGTCATTGATGTTTTGGACCATGTGCAAGTCCGAGCTCTGCTTCAGGAAGATTATTCAGAAGATTATTCAGGGAGATACACAGCAGAGTCATGAGAAAGAGAAGAGGATAAGGGAAGAGAGTCCAGGTAAGACCGCCACATTTTCTAGCCAAGACATGATTAGATACTGACTTTAGAGTAGAAGGAACAGTTTCAAGTTCAGGTACGGCCTCTCCTACGATATGAGTTGTAATACATCACCCTGCTCTGTGCCCCCCTAGCTCTTTAATCCTGGCATTTATTTTTTTTTTTAAAAGGTACTTAGATTACATAAAATGTTACATAAAAAAATATAAGGAATTCCCATATGCCCCAGTCCCCACACCTCCCACTTCCCCCACATTAAAGCTTCTTTCATTAGTGTGGTACGTTTGCTACAATTGATGAACACATTTTGGAGCATTGCCACCGAGCATGGATTATAGTTTACATTGTAGTTTGCACTCTCTCCCACTCAATTCTGTGGGCTATGGCAGGATCTACAATGGCCTGTATCTGTCATTGCAGTGTCATTCAGGTCAATTCCAAGTCCTGAAAATGCCCCCTTATTACCCCTCTTTTCCCTCTCCCTGCCTTCAGCACCTCCAGTGGCCACTGCCTCCACATCCGTGGTATAATTTCTTACATTGCTAGAATCACAATAAGTCTATAGCAGAATACCAGGAAGTCCACACTAGTCCATATTTTATTCCCCAATCCTGAGGATTCTGAGTGGTGATGCCCCCTCTGCCTCTAACTGAGAGGGGCTTTCGATCCCGTATGGCTGATGGATGGGGCTGCCTTGTTTGCAGGTGTAGACTGTAACCCTGGTGTTTAAATGGCTGCCTCTCAATTACGTGAGCTGACAACTACCTTGGTAGTTCCAGTCATTTTGAATGAGCCATTCATAAACATAAACTAGGGCAGGTTTGGGATTAGGCTAGAATATGACCCACTGAGGTTTTTTTTTTAAGATTTGTTTATTTTATTTACTTTATTTTTCCTTATCTATCACCCTCTTCCCCAGATGGTTCTCCCGTCTGCTCATCGTTCGCTCACACTCTCCGCGAGACACCGGGACCTGAACCTGGGGCCTCCCATGTGGTAGGCAGGCACCTAGGTAGTTGAGCCACATCCGCTTCCTCCATTGAGTTTTGGATTTTGAGGTGTCTGGACATCCAAGGAAACATCTCTTAGCTGCTGGAGAAATCGTCTCAATTCCCCATTATCCTAGACACAAAGTGAGAAGACTGTTCCTAACTTGATCTGATCATATATTTACCCAACGTCAGTGCCCACCCCCCTCCCCACTGTACACACACCAGACAGAAGC
>JAQZBX010088825.1:0-12721 GCA_029593785.1 Cabassous unicinctus
AGGTGTGGCCTCCAGGTTAAAAGATCCTACGTGCAGTTCCATAAGCCAAACTCCTAAGTCCGTGGCCAGAGAACTGAAGTCCCCTTAGGGCCTCTAAAAGCCATGGGAAGCCAAAGGCAGAACCTCAGCATTCTCCCAAAATGTGGGCAAGGCACAGCCACATGCGCATGCGTGCACCAGTGTGTGTACAAACGTGCTTTCTTGTGAATGTGCCTGGCCTTGTGTCCAAGTGTGGGTTTATGTGATCCAGGACTCTTCTCCACTGCTTCCGGGACTCCAGTGGGAGGCCTGGAAGCCCCACATCCAACCCCCTGCTCTTGGGCACATGAGCTTATGTTTACCACGCGAAGGGTAACTTTGTACAGGCCACCGTCTGGACAGCGGCCCGTGGCAGCCCTGCCTGGCCCGCTGAGCCTCCCTGGCTATGGAGAGCCCACACCCTCCCATTCTAAAGCCTCCGTTCTCCTCTCTGCAGGGATGACGTGCCAAGCTCGAAGCTCCTACATCACCAGTGAGATCCTGTGGGGTTACCGGTTCACACCCGTCCTAACGCTGGAGGACGGGTTCTATGAAGTCGACTACAACAGCTTCCACGAGACCTACGAGACCAGCACCCCATCCCTCAGTGCCAAAGAGCTGGCCGAGCTGGCCAGCAGGGCGGAGCTGCCCCTGAGCTGGTCTGTGTCCAGCAAACTCAACCAGCATGCAGAACTGGAGACCGAAGAGGAGGACAAGAACCCGGAAGAGCAAACAGAAAGGAATGGTGACGTGGCAAACCTAGAGAATGAGTCCAAAGTTTAGTCCCTTCTCCTCTCCCCTCACACAATCTCCCCTTGTCTTTCATTCTCTTTCTTTTCTGTCTCTCTCATGATGTTCTTCCTTCATTTATATTTCATTTTGGCATTATCAGGAAACAAATCTTCAAGGTGTAAAATACCTACCTGCCCTCTCTCAATTATTCAGACTAACAAGGTAGACACGGGTTCGATTAAGGTGCAACGTGCCCTCTTTGCCTCCTCCCAGAATGCCATGCTTCCAACTCCTACAGATTTAAGCTCATTACTTGCATGTGTAATTCAATACCAGACCACTCAAAAGAGCGTGTGAAAGATATTGCCTGGGATAAGACAAGCAAGGTCTCTGGTGCTGAGTGATTCAAGCAGTGAGACGGAGAGTGTAGCCCTCAGCTTTAGAGATGCCTGGAAATTTCTTCCACAGGGCAAGGCCCTTGCCCTAGGCAGGAGCTGCTGTTATAGGGCCCAGGCCAGCTGAAGACAAACCACTGTACATATATATGCCTTATGAAATTTTTTTTCACAGTTAGTAATAAAACCCAGCATGTACAAAAGTACTGTAGAGCAGAACTTCTAAATAATGTACATAGATGTATAATTAATGTACGTTTAGATATATAACTTTAGAAATAAGATATTAAAAAAAAAAAAAAAAGATTCCCAGCCATACGGTAGGCATTTTGTTCTGATGTCCGTGTTTTCCAGATTATTTTCATCGCCCTGACTGCTGGCCCTTCAATGCATGGCCTTTCGTTCCATATCCCAAACTGGCAGCCCTTTAGGGCACCTCACTATTCCCTTCGATCCTTTTATTGAATCTAATAAGCCATAGGTCTAGGGGAAGTCGGAAGGTCCAGTAGATGGCAAAACCCATCATCCATAAGCTGATATACTGTGAAATGTTTACAAAACTGGTGTCTTTTTTTACTATAACAAGGGCCTCACTAACTAGCCCAGGGAGAACACCAGGAAAAGGAAATCCTCTGGCTCATCATCAATGATGCTTTTGCTTCATGTGAGCTCTCACCCTCTGCAGCATAACAGGGAGATTTTCCTTCTGCAAAAACATTGATTCTCCAGCTGTTCCGCTCTGTATTCTTAAGAAGCTATCGAGAGTGTTAAAATGAGACAGAGTAAGTTAGCGGAAGATGGTTTGGGTCTAGCATCACGTAATTCAAGAAGGCATTTAGTGGGCAGCATATTGTAATTACTGACCTGGCACGATTTGACTCCATCTGGCACTCTGGGAAAGATAGCTTGTCTGTCCCTGGGGTCTTATCCATCAACACTTCTTGGGATTTTTTTTATTATTTTATTATGATGAAATGACCACAGTTCAATATTCAAAGATTAGATAAACAAATTTGGTAGGTGTGTAAGCAATCTCTCTAGCATGTGTCATGGGTTAGAAATCAAATCAAAGTGTCTCTCAATCAAAAGAAAACAAAAAGCTGCAACCTTAATTCATTTTAATCTGAAAAGAAAAATGTGGAAAGAAGGAAAAAGAAAGAGAAAGAAGGAGGGAAGGAAAGAAGGGAGGGAGGAATAAACATTTTTTTTGTACTAAAAATCTAAGTTTCAAGATGGAAAAAATAGAAGAAAAGAAAGAGACTCTTAGACAAAACCTCTGGGGCAGGTGGAGATTTTTCACTGTGACAGATCTTCCTCATTAATTTCACATTTATAAACTGTTTGTTCTTTAACTCAGTTGCCCATCATAAATATTCATTGAATGGATCCAAGTTTATTTTCAGCTCCTACAGCTGCGCTCAGTTTGAGGCTTTGCACCATGTAGGTCAAAGGGATCAAACTAGCTGTCCCTCTCCTCTTCCCTCGCCTTCTCTGACCAGGTCGCAAGGCCTCTGCTGTTGTCTGGGGACCTAGTCTACCAAAAAGGATGTCCCAGAGAGAAGGAAAGTGGCCCTGAAATTTGACATCAGGGTCCCTCTTCTCCCACCTCAGAGACCTTGCATCAGTACAACTGCTTCTTGGCATTGACTTCGTGGAAAACAAAACCGTTGTCCATAGCCCTTTCCTATTGCCAGCATTTCATTTTCTGCACTGAATATCTGTTGAGTCATTTATTTATCCATTCTTAAGAGGAGGTTAGCGTTGAGGAGGAGGGAGCTCAACACACTTCCTGCAAGGCTGTGGGGAGGTACAGCCTTGCCTCCCCCACAGCCTTATAAAGGGTGCCCCTGGCTTGGAGACACCAGCCCCGCTGTAGGGCAGGGCATGGGTAGCACAAAGCAAGACTGAGCGGGGGCTATGGGAAGTCTGGTTATTTAGTTCCTGAAGACTCCCTGGGTCTTTTTAAAGTTCATGACTAAGGCTTAAAGGACAACACACACCCTGTTGTCTGGTTGGACAAGCAGCTTCGGGTCTGACCATCTCTTGCCTGCCCTTTAGCACAACTGAACAGAGAAACTTGACAGCGCTCTGGTCCCCCGCAGGGTCAGCCCTGTCCCTGTGACGGGGCGCCCGATGCGCGGTCTCTCGCTCTTCCTCACTGTCTTTGGTGTCAGTGTAGTCGGAGACAGAACATGAACCAAATCTCGCTTTTGTAACGTGAGCCTCTCAATCTTTAAATGAGGAATTCTGCTCCAGAAGAACATTTTACTAGATTGTCCCTATCAAACACGTCTATTTTTCTACAACTGTTGATACAGTTTAACAGTGTATTTTGTGTCAAAACTGAAGATTTAGAACTGAAAGAAGTTAATTAAGACTGAATTTTCTAAGAAGCAAGTATTGAATGGTGTTTTTCATTAAGGCAGTTTATCAAAAGTGTTCCCACAATCTCTCTCCATTCTAGTGCACAATATCCAGTCCTCAGTCACTCCTTCACTCTCTAACAAATCAAGTGCTATTGAAATAAATAAGCCTATTTTAATGCTACAATACCCATTACTAATGAGGATCGCTCTCAACTTGATATTTTGGTCCATTCGTTTGGTGCATTTGAGTTGCTTTTCCATAAAAGCATGGAGGGATTCATGAGCCAGACAAGAACTTAGAACTAAAGGGTTGCACTTTGCCTCAGTTGACCCCAATTTGACAGAGCAAAATGGTCCTAGAGGAAAGGGCAGGCTCAGCTAGAAGCATGCTCTCCCCAAGGGCCGCTGAGTCCCTCGGATCCTCAGTCCCACCCACCCCAACACGCCTCCCAACTGCAAGAGCTCTCAATCATTTATAAATCAACTTTATGTAACTAATAAATTGTTTATGGTTTCCATTGTCCCCTGGGCGAATGGTCCTCTTTTGCATTAACACGTTTGCAGTTGCTGTAATGTCCGGTTATTGCTTTCCATTCTTCTTAAACATGGCATTCCAGCTGTCCACCAGGCGGAGCCCTCTCTTTCCCCACTCCCCTCCGTCCGTCTGTCTCTCCCTTTTGCCCTCCAGCAAGCTCTCCACTTCCAAATCTATTGATCAGTATCTTATGTTCTCTAACAGAAATCCTGCTACTATCTCTAAAAATGACAATTTCTTAAGCACAGTTTTCTCTTAAAGGTTTAACCAAATAGGGCTCTGAAATATCTACTTTTCGCTACACTCTAATTTAAAAATGACTGTAACTTCATTCAAAAGCCTAAATTTTTAAGTCTCCGGAGGAACATTCTTATACCTTCCCTCCCAGCATATTCTTACATTTCAGGTTTGTTTTTTAATTTAGATTTAAGCCAGCATCTTGACAATGTTCAGAAACTGTTTACAAAGGTGGAAGCTGAAGGACCGAGAAACAGAGCAAAACAAAGCAGTTAGAAAACATCCTGAACTCACCAGAAAAATATAAAAATCGTTTGATTAGCCAAGTGATTCAGGAGAGTACAATTAGAATATTCCTAGTAAGTCATTTCCAAGGCAGCTTGCCCATAGTCTGACTAATTTTAAATCTTTGTTTCCTTAACTTGGGTGATACATTACATGATTCAGAAGGGTCAGAAAGGTAGTTGAAAATTAAATGTTCTATATATACAGTAAACATCTTCTATCATGTTTTCTTTTCAACGGATAGCTATAAAGTCAAAAACCATTGGCAAAATATATGCAGTAGATGATTCATTGACATCACATTACAACATAATAAAATAACAGTATCTTGTTTCTAGACTTTATGGCCAACCTATATTTAAGAAAATGTTATCCTTTAATTTAATATTGAGTAAAACACACTCCTTAATACTTCTGCCCTCAGTGTCTTGGACTGCTTTTGATGAAGAGTGTCACCCAGAGGTCAAACCTCTATAAGGAGGCTGCTAAAAGATTTTGAAAAAGCACAGTATGTACAATAACAAACCAATATGGTGCCCTCCATTGTGTGATGCTTTGGGCATTCGGATCACTTGCATAAATTATCTCATTTAATTCTAATCCATTGGCGCTTTAGTATTATAAATTCCATTTTATAGATGGGAGAACTGGGGTTGGGCAGATTGAATAACTTCCCCAAGGCTACAAGGCCAGTAAATCATAGACCCTGGTCTCGGACCCAGGCCGTGAAGTTCTAAGCCATGGGCTCTTTCAACCATAGGAAGGGTCAGCAAACCAAATCTGCTAGCCAAATCTGGCCCATTGCCTGTTTTGCACCACTTGCAAGCTAAGAATAATTTTTATATTTTAAAATAGTTGAAAAAAATACAAAGAGGAATATTTTGTGACACGTGAAAATTATATGAAATTTGCATTTCCATGTCCATGAATACAGTTTTCCAGGAACTCATTCATGTATTGCCTACAGCTGTTCTGGAACTGTAGGGCTGAATAATGGCAAGGGATCATATGGCTGGCAAAGCCAACAAGATTCACTAGCTGGACCTTTACAGAAGTTTGCTGACCCCTGTACTATACTATGTATCATTAAGAGATTCCTGGGCATCTTAGAAGAATGACATTCTTTTCCAGTAAGTTTCTATTGGAGTCATTCATAGGTCTGCTCAAGGAGAAAACAGCACTTTTTTTGGTAAGAGAGACGATTGCCACATGAGACTTTGAGGGCCCAGTCATAAATTAGGACTCCCAAGGGAGGATTCCTTCCTTTCACAGCCATTCTCCCAGAGTGGTAAGTAGGATAAACAGCCAGACAGAATGCAGTGGCCAACTCAGAAAGTGATAGGGTAAAACTACTCATTCACAAAACAATAAAGAAACGGGAATTCTCAGCTCAGCCACAGAGATATGGCTTCCCCAGTACCAAAAGCATTTGAATACATAGCTATTGGCTCCATGGATCTGGGCTCAGTGGGGGGGAGATGGGTTTGCATCAGTTGCAAACCCATCTCCCGCCTCCCCTCCCCCACATGGCCTCTGTCTATGGACGGTCTCGGAGGAAACTGAATAGGCTGCCCAGATGTCTGCAAAACGTTTTCTTGCTAGTTTTCTTTAGCCCACAATTGGTCAATGTGATGAAGATGAACCTTGAATGACTTCTGCTTGTGTTTAATTGTACTAGTTCTGGGTTTCTCTAGTCATTTGGCTAAAAGTTTAACACAGGAGAAAAAGACCACCTGATTCTCTTGGAAACCCCACAAGTTCTTTGGAAAAAGCTCAGGGAGGAACAGAGGGGTCAGACGGGGAGTTGTTGGATTGTTAGCTGCTTTCTGAATCTGTAACACAAGGTAAAGATTGGGAATTACAGAAATACTGGATTGAAGAAATCCAGACAATAGGTTTTTAGATAAGCCAATATTAATGACATTCTCTAGTATCCGTCAGCTGAACTCACTTGTGTTCTAAGGAAGCATTTCCAATGCCAGATGTAGGAAAGCCAAGACAGGTTCTTTATCTTTTTAGTTCTATTGAAAGACATATCAAATTCACTTACGAATGCTTTCCTGGAAATAAGGTGGGAGAAAAAAGTTTTGTAACAAATCATTGTGATGTTGCATTGCCAGCAAATAAGTGATGGAAATTGAGATAGATTTGGTCCTGTGTCTGACATTCAGTAGGTAATGGTATCTATAATACAGATAATGCAAAAAGCCTGCAGTCTTTCAACTGCATGGAACAGCATAACAACTATGTTAGAGAAAAATCTCAAAGCTCAGCACCATAAAACTTAAAAATATGTAAAAGGAGTCAAACTTTTACTTGGCCCTATTGCCTTGGTAAAAAAGAGTTAGTTTCACGCCTCCACCTAATTCAAATAGGAGAATTCCGGGGAAAGGAAGGCAAAATACTTTACGACACACAAGAATAGTTCATTGGAGTGGTCAGCATGATTAATTGATGGAGATTTATCACCTACGAAAATGGCAATTATAAAGTTATTTTTAGATAAACCCCAGACACGCATCCTAACATGCTTTGTAGTCGGCCAGAGAATTGTGACCAGAGTCAACAAATCTTGGTTTCAGAGAATGAAATGTTCCTGCTGACAAAGTGTAATTGACCATCTCAAGATTACAGCTCAAAGCCCACTGAATTAACACTGAACATGAATACTGTGATAGCAACTAGTCAATCTTCATAAAAATATGAAGGGCTGTTCTTCTCAGGCGATGTAAATATCTGCTACCAACAGGCACTAGTGAAGTAAACATGTAATTCATCATCTTTTTAAAATTCTGATAGAAATCATAAAACATCCATCAAAGGAGCCGTATATCCCAGACACCTAAGATCAGATCTCTTTGCCTATTAAAACCCCAGTTCAGACTAAACACCTTATGGAATATATCAGCGTTGGGTCTATCACCACTCAACACGACTAGCAGAACTGGATAACTTCGAGAGCTCAGAGCGGGGTTCTACTCAGCTGTGCATCCACTGAAGCTCTGGATCTTCAGCTGATATTCTTAGAGAAAGGGAAGGAATGCCACTGACAGACCCAGCCCCAGCAGGTACCATTCTGGCATCATCTTTCAATATTGCTGCCCCTGGGAACAGGTGAGCAATACCCTTCCAGGCCCTGGGCAGCCCAGAAGCCTTGGCCACACACACTTGCTATCAGCTTTCTGGGAGAGCCTCTCCTGCCAGGGTCTGCTTCCTGCCCTCCTAGACAATGACTCCCCAGAAGTGTCCTCAGGGGCCCCTGTATCTTTAGAATCTACCTTGGCCAGCACCCTTGGCCTCACAGAGCGCCCACCTGGTCAGGATGATGACTCTCCCTGGAAGGACAGAATTAAGACCTTGAATTAAGCACTGGGGTGTTCCTGCCATACATAGGTCAAAAAGAAACAACACTAAAATGTAAATATTTAGAGTTAGTGTAAGAAAGTCTAAAAAGATTCTGATTTTCCCATGGTGACTACCTCAGTGCTTTGAAAAAAAAAAAAAAACATATCTAACTCTGCACCCCCTAGAAATTCTCATGTTTTTGTATTGTGATGCAGTGGACACAAACTCAGTGGGCTCGTCAGGTAATACCAGGAGCCTCTTGGATAGTCTGACCCTGTTCCCACTTTCCTACTCAGTCTGCTCACAACCACCCATATCCAGTGAAACTGCCACCCTGGTCAAGATACTCCAAATCCGCTCCCTTCCCTCTGACAGGGCCACCAAAGGAGCAATGCCAAGAGTTTCGTCTTTGTGAGTGACTACTCTGGATTTCCACACTGGGAGGTTCGCCAGCTGCCTACACGATTTCACGTGAGGGCAGATTATCATCCAAACACGTTACCCAGCTGCTCCTTCTGAATTTCCTCCCTCAGCTCACCACCTAAAGTTATCTTTCCTGGCACCCACCTTTATAGGTTAATTCCATTCTTGTGTGGTAGCCAAAATCTAGCAACCTATTATTGGGGTCTTGGTCCTCCCAATACTTAATCCATCACCAGTTTTAGTTGAGCATGTAATATGTTCAGAGTCAGGCAGCCCGAGACCAAAAACAATATTTTGTTTCTGCTTCCACCTTGAGAGCCTATGAGTGATGCTTGGCCTCGTATGACATCAGCCTGGTAACAGAAGAGATAAGCATGTACAATGAGATCTGTGCCGAAAGGACAGATGGATGAGGACACCAACTCATGCAGTGGGATCTTCCTGTCTTTTGCAACATTGATGAGGCCAGGCAGCTTGCCAAAGAAGGTCTTGAAACTCTTTATTCAGCCTGGTGTTTCCTTGCCCAAAACTAGAGCGATGGGGACCACGATGCCCCCTCATACATGCACGGGAATCTGGAACGATGACCCAAATACCTGCCTGTGTTGGCCAAGTGGTCTTTCCTCCCCCTCCGTCTGCACACACTGTGCTCCAGGGAAGAAACCTAGTTCCCAGGTTGTACCTGGTACCTGGTGCCCTTCGAATGCTACACACTGCAGGGAGCTCCCCAGCCTGGGACTATTCCCATTCCTCCACTAGCTAACACATGAACCCAGCAGGACTGCTGCCATGGCAACCACCAGCCTGGTCAGTGTGGACCACTCTTCCACAGCCTGCTGGGAGGCCTGGCAGAGACCTCAGGGGGCTGAGGCCACTGAGGGCTGCTCCACCTACAGACCACCTTGGAGGCAACCCAGGTGATACATAGCATTGCCCAAGCACACAGGTACTCTCTCAGCACTCCGTGTAGGACATCCCACTTCTCTTCTTCCTGGAATGGTATGCACTTAGTTGGCCAAATTGCTCCTAACAAAATTCATCCCACCACATGCACACCCACATCCAGATCACATTGGTCTTCTTTTTAAAATATTCCAAAACTAAATTTGCATTATCTGTGCAACGGATGTCCAAAGAGCTGCCATTTTCTTCATCCTTAAATAAACTGTACCTAAAAAAATTAAGATTAGACCAAAACAAATAGTTAAATGGTGGCTCAATCATAAGTTCAAGCGCAAACAAAAGCAATAAAATAAGTTACAGATTCTTTTAAAAAGCCCAACTTTTGATTAGAGATGTTCTTTTTGCCCCAGGATACAAAATCCCCAGAATACTGTTCCTCCTTGAACTTGCCTTTTTCCATCTGCCTTTGTACCTGAGAACAGACTCATTTACATGGGCATGAAATGTGAAGTGGAATTTCGCAGTGAGGCTTGCAGCGTTCAGTTCAGGCTGGCCCCATGGCTTGGGAGGAATATCTCTGCTACCCAGGAACCATTCTGCGGCAATCCCGCTGGATGCCCCCCCCGTAGGAACCTTGAATATGATGATGCTCAAGGGAACGAGAATGGAAGTGAAGAAAGAATTTTATTATTCACATCTCTGAGTGATACCCACACTGTGTGAATCAGACCAAATCACACCCCAAGGTCTGCATTGTACCTGGCCTGCTTGCCTTGTCTACATGTGGGATTTGGGCATAAATGAGAACTCTCCACAACCTAAAGAATCGTGTTGGATGATTTTACTTCCAATTGACTTCCTAATTCTGTAACAAAAGGCAACTGTAAGACATGTGACTTGTTATCCCATGGTTCCTCCCTGTTGGCATCTTCAAACCATTTCTTTTTTCTTTTCTAAAGAGCTCTTTTATATCCAGCCTCTTACACACACACACACACACACACTTATCCTTCCCAGTCAAGTACGAGCTGGTCCACACAAGTAAAAGTCCAAAACACTGAAGTTTTCAGAATCAAAATCACTTTTCCCTCCACCATCAGTATAGCATTCTTTCTAGAATGTGCCATATGTTTCCCTGAATCCACAAGCTGTGGGTCAGAAACTGGCCTTTCTTTCATGTCTTGCAGGTACGCTGGACGCAGACTTTGGAGACTGGGATTCTAGCCCTGGTTCTGCCCCCAGAAGGGCTGTGTGCACTTGGATAAATCACTTAACCACTGTGAAACTGTTTCCTCATCTTTTCACAAGTGTTTGATCCACACGATCTCTGCTTCTATTATTTTAATATCTGTTGCAGCCCACATCATCCCTACACTAAATGGTCCCCAATGGTTTGGCATCAAGTCCTTAGCTGTTTTAATGGTTTCACTGATTCCTTTACTGGCAGCTGTGAAATTTCACCACCATCAATATTCTTGTGTCTAGCAACCCCTCACCCACCAAATCCTACTCTCCTCTCCTCTACCACCTCTAGCAGTAGCAGATAGAGCGCCTGGGAGTTAGGAAGCGTCTAGATAAACAAGGTGTTGCTGCACAAGTCCTGGGGTCTCCTCTGCAGGAGAGAAACACCCAGGAAAAGGCTGACATCATTGATGGGAAAGCGCTTGCGCGCACCTTGCCAGCTCAGGCATGGCCTTCCAGTCAGCGCCAGCAGACTACAGGCAGCATGTGTCTAGAGGCCCAGGCAGAAACATTTAAGCACCAGACCAAGTGGAACATAGTTAGGGAGGCAAGAAGCCTAAGACGTTATAACATTTCAATTCAACAGCTTTATTTAGCCTTCTTGTCCTTCTTCTCCTCTGACACTGTCAACTGAAAGGTAATTAATTGTGTTTGCCTTTCCTAATAAAATAGGGTAATATTAAGCCTTGAATTTTGTTTTCCTATGATCCAATAAAACCATAGGTTGTTCTGTGAGCAATTCCCTAAGATAGAAAGATTACTCTTTCACTAGCTCACAAGTCCACAACAGTGTCAAAGTTTTTTATTAGTGTTTTTAATCCTCAATTTATAAAATTGATGGTAAGTCTGAATTTGGTTTGGGGACCAAGTGTTTGTAGGCATTCTTGTTTCTCTTGACCTGGAAGTTCTCATTCTTACAACCACACAAAACTGTCAGGAACTATTCTAACCAAGCAAAGTCCAACAGCCCTCAGAACAGGGTCATCCAGCTGGGGTGTCATTTGATCACCCATCAAGTCTTCCAGTATCTATTCCTAATTAAACCAGTCTTCTAAAAAGAAACAAGGTACACACATACTTGATCTTCAACTTTGTCCCCCAACTGTCAACTTTTTTGAGAACTTGAGTCTTTGCTAAAATGCTCACATTCTACAGAAATGTAAAAGATTTCGTTTTTAAGGTGCACGGAGTTCACAAATACCGGGACCAGGAATTCACTTGTATTTTCATTCTCAGGCATCCAAGCAACCAACTAAAACTAGACGAGGACAAAACCCCACTCAAAATATTCTGAAAGCAAGCTGCTATCCCCATAATGTATCCTTCCAAATATGTATCCACTTGACTGAGTGTTCCTCTATGAATACTTAAAGCACAGTGGGCGATATTCTAGGCAAGTTACCAAAGAGACCCTGAGAAATATTGGCATCATCCTCTGTCCTCAACAGGCCTATCATCTCACAGTTACCAGCTAGTAAGCTCTTACCACATACAAGCATCGTGCTGAATGCATCACACCACACAAAGCCTGGTGAGGACATATTGATTCCCACTTTACAAATGAAGAAACTGAGGCATAGAGAAGTTAATTAGCTTGCTCAGTCTAGTTTTAAGCATGATAAAACCAAATGAAGAGAGGAGCAGGCACAATTACTGCTATGGCATTTAAAGAAAGTAGAATAGCTTGCATTTAAGCAATCAAGAATGGTTTCATGTCTTGACATTCCTTGAAGACTGGGTGGGATTTGGAAGGTAGCAATCCAGGGGAGAGGGCATTTCAGTTTGAGGGACCAGCATCGGAAGGGTCCAAAGACAGACATGTACAAAGCATGATCAGGGGATGATGACTGCCAGCCTCGATGGGGGTAAAATGGCTTAAATGAAGATTTCATAAAATAGCCACTGGGAAAAGCCAACTGGTGCTAAATTGTACAAGACTTTGAATCCCAGGACTAAGGAAGTAATAGCATGGAGATATTTGTCAGTAAACCCATCATAGTGGCTGAAATGCTCTTAAGCGTTTAGGACTGGATACAAAAAGAATAATTTTCACTGGACAAAAACAAAATGTCCTTGACAAAACAGTCAAGCATTATGAAATGAGTCAGGGAATCTGTGAAAAACAGAATGAATCATTGGTAGAATGTCAGTAGCACATAGTAGTAAACTACGAGTCCAGAAAAACATAAAACAAGGGTTATTAGAGGAGAGATTTATAGATACTAAACAATACAATGCAC
>JAQZBX010088826.1:0-12704 GCA_029593785.1 Cabassous unicinctus
CCGTGAAATTGGAGAAGTTGTTGCAGCTCTGCATGTCCAAGTCAAGGAAGGCCTAGGAGGCTGGCAAACACCAGAGACTAGCAGAAGCAGAGAAGGATTCTCCCCTATGGATTTCAGATGGAGCATGGCACCTTGATTTCAGAGTTCTAACCTCTTAGAACTGTGAGAGCAAATTTCTCTTGTTTTAAGCCATCCAGTTGGTTAGACTTTGTTCCAGCAGCCCTAGGAAACTAAGACACTCCTGTATGAACTGCTGTCCACTCAGCATCCCTTTCAGGGCTCATCAGTGAGTGGACATTGTTGACAGACTGATGAGCATTGACTAACTGACTCACAGTTTGTGCCCTGGAAAAGAGAGCCGAGCTCGGCTCTCGCTCACTGCATTGCTTCATCCTTTCCCCCCCACCGTTCCAGGGTCTCACCCTCGTTGATGAAGAGTTGCCATTCCTGGATGGGCCAGCCTTCCTCAGGCAGACCGTTGGGGTGGGCTCCGCACACGTAGCGCCCTGCATCCTCCTTCCTCAGGCCTGTGATCAGCACAGTGAAGAAGCCTTTCTTTTCCTTGCGGTTGAGCAGGATCCTGCCCTCAAAGTCTGAAGCTCTCATCCCCAGAGTATTGATGACCACATCACAGCCTTCCCCGTTCCTTGTCCGGCACAGGAATTTGGGCATGTCTGCCACCTCGGGACCCAGGTCACAGTCAAAGTTTACCGAGCCCTTCAGGTCTCCATAAACCAGCTCAGGCTCAGGCTTCAGCACTTGGAGGTCAACAAAGCCCTGCTCGGCAATGGGCTCCTGGTTCCCGACCTGACAGATGAACATGCCAGCATCACTGAGCTGGAGCCGGTTGATGAAGACACTGAACGCTAATTGGTCTGTACCCTTTATACTGAATTGTGCCCTTTTACTATAGCTGGGATTCACATTCCCAAGGGAGTCGATAACTAGGGAGCAGCTCTGGCCTGACTTCTTGCACAAGGACTTCTTCATCTGAGTGTTCTCAGCCTTGAAAGGGCATCTGATGGTCACATTTTTGCCCCGGTCTGCTGTGTAGACCTGAGCACCATCTGGAAGCTCAGGACCTGCAGGATGGAGAGGGAGAAAGATGAGTTGTGATTCCTCTTTCTTGCAGCACAGGACTGCTCGTTGTTCCCATTCAGAGTCTGGGGGTGCTTATCACCCAGAATGCCCTCCTCCCTAGAGGGACACCACCCATATATGTCTTTGCCCAGCTCTACTGCTGCCTCCTCCCTGAAGACTTCCCTGACCTGGCACTAATCTCTCCCTCCCCTGTGCTCTCTTGGCACTTATATCTGAATCACTTATTACAGCCAATCTTGTGTATAGTTAATTACATTCCTCTCTGTCTTCCCCACAAACTGGAAGCTCCTTGAGGGCAGAGATGCATTTTATTCATGCCTGACTCCCCTGCAGTGCCTAGCACAATGTCTGTAAGGCATAGGTGCCTAAATTAATGCACGCTGACATGAAGGCAATGAATGTAAGCTACAGGGTGGTGGATTTCAGCACGTGGCAATAGAAGTTTCTAAAAATTAGAACAGTTCAAACATGGAATGGGCTGCTTTTGAAGAAGTGAGTTTCAATCACTTAAAGTGCTTAATCAGAGGCTGCAATAGAGCTCTCCTCTGCTCTTAAGATTCTGAAATTCTATGAATCTCCATTACAACCCGAATGAATTCTTTTTTTTTTTTTTGTCAGGTTTTAATAAGTTGACATACCTAAAATTCTTACAGCATTGCTTGGTACATGGTGAAACAATAAATGTCAGCCTCTTTTTTCATTCATTTAGTCACAGATGAATATTAAGTACAGTTGATTCTGGTTATTCACAGTAGTTATGTTCTATGAAGTCTCAGTGAACAATGAATTAAGGAATACTGAGCCATTGCACCTAGGGGAAATATAGGGCTAGGTTCCTGCAAGCCTCTGGTCACAACATTTCATCAAATGATAATACGTCCCTTGTTTTGTGTGTGTTTCTGTTGAAAGACACCTTATATCTTTTGCTTCCTCCTTAAATTTGCATAAAGGATTCCCTAGGAAGCTTTTTGTTTCATCAGCCTTTTAGCGGCTCTCATTTAACTCCATCTAGAAGCAGGATCATCACCTTCAGAACATTTAAATAAAGCCTTTGAACATAAATTGGATTCTTTATTTAGCCCACAAGCAGACAATAGTAGGCACATCACAAAGGAGTAAAACTTCTTTGGGAGCACCTTCTCAAATTTCCTCCCTCAAGGTCCTGTTCTCTTTTAAGATGCCCTTTCACCCATTGTTAAATCCTGCTCAGAAGGATCCTTCCAATTTTTGTCTTCCCTAAATTAAACAAGCCCTAAACAGTGACCTGTACCTTCAGGGCCTGGTTCTTTGGGAGAGAACTGATAATCTCATTTATGCTACAGTGTTGATGGGCTAATGGATCCTAGGTAACAAATATCTATTTGAAAAGGAAACTTCTGGTGACCCAAGGCCTTGATCTAAAGGGTGCCTCATGGCAGGGATTTAAGGGTTCAGTGACTCACAGACCTTTTGCCGCACCTGCAACGAACACAAGAGAGAAGTTGTCCTCCTGGTGCCCCTCTAAGATCAGGCCTCAGTGAAGCCCTAAAATGTCACAGGCCCTGAAGACCTGAAAGGGTCTAGCCACTACCCCCCGCAGGCACCACCTGTCTCATTCCCATCTCCTAGTATGAATAGTCCTTGCTCCGGAGGGTGGTGGACCCACTGCCTTCCTCACCTCCTGCTAGGACCACAAGCCCTTCCCTTGAAGGAAGTTCTTCTTGAAGCCCTCCCCACTGCACCTGAGGTAATGCCCTCACACGTTTCCACAGAAGCTCAAGGAGCTTGGTCCTTACCCTGGCCAACCTCCAGGCTGACATCAAAGGACAAGCCACGGCTACTTATGCCCAGACCACACTTGTAGTGCCCGGTGTCACTCTTGGTAAGATGGGCAACGTCTACCACAAACGTGTTGTTCTCCGGGAAGTTGGTGAGGTTGGCTCTGCCGGCATAGTCATTGGAGATATAGCCCTCCGAGGAGATGAGGGTTGTACAGCGGCCACTGGCACCCTGCCGGCACCAGTACTTCCGGGAATGCCGGTTGACAGAGGTGGCTGGGTAGAAGCACTTGATGGACACAGACTTGCCTTCCACACTACTCAACTCCTTGGGACCGAATATGGGACTCTTCATGGAAACCACTGTGGAGACATAAGATAGAAACTTTCTGAGGCCCTTGGGAGGTAAAGTCTGCTGAAGCGGGAACAGATGTGGCTCAAGCGGTTGAGCTTCTGCCTCCCACACAGGAGGTCACAGGTTGGTTCCCGGTGCCTCCTGAAAAAACAAAAACTAACAACAAGCAAAACAAACGAGAAAACCAACTCAGGGAAGCCAATGTGGCTCAGTGGTTGAGCACTGGCTTTCCACATACAAGGTCCCAGGTTCAATCCCCAGCCCCCGGTACCTAAAAAAAAAAAAAAAAAGGAAAAAAAGTCTGCTGAAGGGATCCAGATCATTCACATGGAGGAGATGAAATTTCCCACTTACCACATGTGCCTTCTGTGTAATATTTACTGTGTAAGACAGCTAGACATTTGCTGTTACCAGGAAAAATTATCGATTGATCATTGCTAAGTTCTAATTTAATAAATTAATGATGATCATTCAAAGACAAGGGAATGGCAAATTTATTTAATGATATTCCTTGTTTATAAAAATAAACGCCACCTTTGTAGAGAGTTATGCTTTCACATTTGCTGTTTCCTTTTATTTATAACACTTTGTAGATTTTTTCCAGATAAAAATATTGGGAGCCAGGAAGGATAAATGATTTCCCCCAAATCCCCCTTAAAAGTCTTAGAAATGCTTGATTCAGAGCATTTCATTTTTCCCAGTAGAGACCTTTCGCCAAATGCCTGGCCTTGGAATTTGGAATTGCCATTCCTGTCCCTGATCCCCATCTCTCACCAATCCTTTTCCAGAGATGCCTTTCTGCATTGTCTCTATGTGACCCTGCCTCAAGGGAATGCATGTTTTGAGAGGGACATCCCTGGGGATGGGTCTGATTTCAAGGTCCCCAGGAAGCTTGATCCTGGAAGGGGGATGGGGTGAAGGGGATGGCGCCATGGGAAGTTGGGTCCTGGCAGACACACCTGGGAAGACAGCCAGCAGGCAGGCAAGGAAGAAGAGAGTCATGGCTGGTGGCTCCTGAGAGGGACTGTGCCGCCCAGGTCAACTTCTTGCGTGAGATGCTGAAAGACAATAACAAGGAGATGAGGCCCCTGTCTTCCAAGACCAGCTGACCTTAGACTTTCTATGCCTATTTGGCTTTGCGTCTCCAACAACTGACATGTAACATGTTGAATCAGTGAATGGCTCCACCTTTCCCATTACAACTCAAAGGCCCATATCACAGTAGTAAGAGTTCCTCAATAGTTATAAGTAGATTTTTTCTTCTCACCTAAACTGTAGGTTCCTTTGGTATAGAGACACAGACACTGTTTCTCCTCACTCAGGGCGCATAGTCCTGGGCACACCTAGGATCTCAGGTACTGCTCACTTGCTCACTGGCCGACTGGTTATTATGAACACGTGGCCCCATCTTTCCATTTCAACTGCCGTCTATAGTCCCTGGGAGGTGGAGGGGCTGGCATATTTTATGGTATGTTCACATAAGCCAACTAAGATCCAAAAAGGAGGGCTAATAATTATTAGGGTTGTAAATATAATCATAATGGTGATAGCCACCATCAGTTGTTCTCTTCCCATGCCAGGCACTGCGCTAAATAATTTACATGCTTTATCGTATTTAAACTTTATATCAGCTCTATGAAGTGGATATTCTTATCCTCATTTTATACCTGAGGAAATGAAAGTTTAAGGCTAAGTACTTTTTTCAATGTCATGAAGGGATTACATGTGTATGGCAGGGGTTGGGGGTTGGGGAGGTTGGGGGTGACCGGACAGGATTCAAACACAGCTGTGTCTGACTGCACAGGCCATGCTCTTGTCCCCTTCCAATCTTTACATTGTAACTCAAATACAATAACACGCTTACATCTTATGCTTTTTCCTGTTATTGCAGCACCCCCATGCTGATCAATGCACTACCCTTTACACTGTTTTATTTGAGCTTTATAACTTCCTTTAAATAAGTAAGATGGGTTTAATTACAACCATTTTATGGATATGAAAATTGAGATCCTGAAAGGCTGTGTGACCTGCTCAAGGTTTCCCAGTGACTAGGTAATGGAGTCAGGCTTGAAAATCACAGGTGTTGGCCTTTGTTATCCAACCTGGTGAGGCCAGAGCAGACAAAGATGAGAATGCACGATAAGGCCCCACTCAGGGGCTGCAGCACACTGGACTTGATCGCTGTGGGGGACTCAATTTAGGGCTGGGGAGGGATGAGGGTCCCAGTGCCCGGCCTGACTGCAGCTAAGAAGAGAGGAGGAAAGAGGAGACTGCGCTTTCTCACGGACTTTGCCTTTGCGGGGTTTTAAGCTTTGTAATAGAGTGTGTTAAAAGGAGAAAAGCACAATAAGCGCTAGGCAGTAATAAGCACCCATAAAGATAAGGGAGCTCCCAAGGAAGAGAGGAGGGACTCACCCACAGCCCAGGGCATTATCTCCCAGACCTCCCCTCTCTACCTTGGCCCCTGCTCCCAGCTTCTGAAGACACCCTTTCTAGACTGAGCCAAAAGCAATAGAATTGTTTATCTTGGTAATTTCTTTTCAGTTGGGGAATTTCCCTGCAAGGAAACCTTTCATTTCCTTGTGGAGATAAAGGTATTCTGTTTCTCCTGTTCTTTGGAATAGTAAGTGGGGAGGCGCCAGGGAGGTGGGGCTAGATATGGGTGTCAGTGGCAACTTCAGGCTCTTTTGAGTTCAGTTAATTGCCCCAGACCTTTCACTCCAGGCCAATGATTAACTCCTGGAGTGAGACCTTAGCCGAAAACGAGCGTCAACCCCAGCCTGGATGTGCTCAAGGGATGCTGGGGGCTGGGAAGACATCTGAGTGGGCAACACAGGCCACCATGGGACAGGCTCCCAGGTGGAAAGTCTGTCTGTTCTGGAACAGTTGGGGGGAGTGGGGGGCTGACTGCAATTTACCAGGGACTCTGCCATTTCCATTTGTGCTGGCTCTGGGTGCAGTCACAGGTGGGAGGACAAAATGCCACATGCTTTTAAGAGCCCAATCCAGCAGTGGCTTTCCTTAGTTCTCAGCCCTGTCCTCGTCTCTAGATAAGCAAACTTCCTAATATTTCTGTGAGACAGGAGTGGGTCTTCCCATAGATGAGTTGGGGGAGGTAGTTCTGGATTGGCAAGGTGACTTGCCTGACAAGTCAAATGCTACGTTTTCTAAGGTGGGGGCCCATGCTCTCTGGGTCAGGAAACTTCTTTGTCCAAAGCTAAAACTTGAACACTACTTCCCCGGTAGCAGCTGAAAGGACCCTGTGCTTTGAGAATCTTTAGAGACCCCCTTCCTCTTTTAGCCTCTAGGAATTCCAGTTCCAGGGTGGCTGGAGCTAGATTGGCTGAAGGAAGGAAAGAAGGAAAATAACATTTACTGGGCACTTATTAAATGCGGGATGTTTTGCTAGGTTCTTTTCTTTCATGATTTCATATACGATCAAAGCAACCCAAGATGTAGGTATTTTTATCTTCCTTTTGCAGATAAGACATCTAAATGTTAGAGAGATTTTTGGGTCCAAGACCTGCAACAGAATGGAATTTGAGACTGCTACACCATTATCATTCCTTGAATGAGCAGAGGGGCCTCTTCCATTGCAATAAATGGATGCTAATACATCATGCACAAAGACACCTTTTCTGGTCCTTAAACTAGGAGTTATTTTTCCACTGGTGAGGGTAGGATATTCAAGATTGTTTTCTTGTCACGTTAGTGTCCCTGATATATTCATATCATATCCGCACACAAGTGCGGATGGAGGCAAGGGTGTAGGCTGAGCTGGAGAATAATTTGTCTCCTTATAAAATTAATCTAGCTAACTGCCCTTCAGTTAGAGTGACTTCTTTGAGTCCAAACCTATGATTCTCCTGATATGAGAAGTGAGAAGGGTGTCCTGGGCCCAAGTCCTGGCCTGGCTTCTGGTAAGCCAGAGGCTTGGCAACCTCACAGTGATTCTGGACTCTTCATTTGCTTGGCACACAGCAGAGCTCAGTGGGGCTCTCCCAATAGCTGAGCCTCACAGAGGACAGACAGAGCATGTGCTCAGGGCACATGTAGCCAAGTTGGCAGCTTCTGACTGTTCCAGTGAGTGTGAAGAGCAGGAAGCTCTAGAGCCCAGAGGAGTGGGGATGGCTGGCCTGGATGCGGTAGGGGGCTTTCCTTGGCCTGGACTGAACAGCCCTTCCCCCTACTTTCAGAAGAGGCACTGCCTGAGACTATTTGGGACTGTCACTCTCATCTCCCCACAGGTGGAGGAGTCCAGAAACCACAAAATCACAGAGGGAGGGACAGCAGTCTGTGTGACTTGGAAGGGCCTCAGACTTATGAGTGACAGAAAGGAAATTAAGAGAGTTTATGTAGGGGTTTATGCAAGCACTAGAAGTCTGGAGAGACTGCAGGTGAAGACAGTGTTAGGAGAAGGGAATCAGAGGGCAGGGAGATGAAAAGAGAACAGTCAAAGGGTCCTGAGAATGTCTGAGCTAGAAAGATTCAGTACTCTCTAGGCCAGTCCCCATCAAAACTGACCTGCTTTTATGGTAAGATAAAAGCAGAAGTCAAGCATTTGAACTGACAGCTCTGTAAAGCTCTCAGGATAAGCCTTGTGGCTTTCTAGAGGGCCTTTCAACAATGTCTTAGAATCTCTGTTATTGAATTCAGCCCATTCTGCCTTAATGCGCAGGTATTTATCTCATCCACTCTACCAAATGGTGAGTTTCTGGAAAGCAGGGACCAAATAAGTTTAAGCTCTCCTCCCCAGACGGCATTGAATGAGGGCACCTGGCAAAGACAGGGTGCTCAGCAAAGACTGATTGGATTGGAAATGGTTACATCCTCATCCTATTGCAGAGGGGACAAAGGCAAGGCTGGTTTCTCTCACTTTGCCAAATGTCCTCTTGGTTCTGGGCACCCAAGGGGGAAGTTGCATGAAGAGGAAACTGAAGGCTGGATGTGAACCCAGGAGTCCAGTATACTGCTCTGCCTTGGGCTACTAGGAGAGCTCTACCACTTGGGCAAAATATACTAGCTCAGTCTTCTCATCTGTAAAATGGGGATAAGAATACTGGACTCTACTAGCATGAAGGGCCACAGCAGGATGGGGGAATATAGAAGGCTGGATAGTGGGAGAATGTTTATAGAAGTACTTAGTATAAAGTGTAAAGCGATTCGTATGAAGTCCTTAAAATAGAAAGTGCTCTTTTCATTGTAACTGTAGAGGTTACAATTACTCAACCACAGGAGGTGGGGGCCTGTGTGCTTGACCTTCATGCATGGTTGCTATGCACTTGGAGAGTGGCACAGAACACGGACTCCTCTACTTGACTGCCAACTCTGTCACTTGATGGCTATATGATTTGGGGCAGGATATTTAAACACTTTGACCCTCAAGTTCCTCACCTGCAAACTGGAGATAACAGTACCTCTTACAGAAAATCACTATAAGGATTAAATGAAATGACATATGTAAAGTACTTAGAATGTGATGGACTTTAAAAATGTTAGCTCCTTTCCTCTCTGCTGTTAAAAATCAACACAGTCCTCTTTTCCCCTGACCCGGAGTGAGAGGAAAACAGAAGTCTGTTCGCTGGGTGTTCTTTGCAGACTGGGGGTAAGCATGGCCTGAGAGAGGATACAAGTGCTATGGAATCGAAGTGGGGAATAATAAGTATAGTTAACACATATTGAGCTCTTTCCAGGTGCTTTATGTGTGCTAACTCATTCAATTGTCACTAGGCGGTAGGAGGAAATGGCAATCCCATTTCATAGATGAGAAAATTGAGGCACAGAGAGGTAAGAAATTTGCTCAAGTTTACACAGCTAGTAAATGACTGAGGTGGAATTCAAATGCAAACACTGAAGATCAAGAATGTAGACTCAGTCACTATTCTCTACTGTGGAGAGTCTTGACTTTGAGAGGAAGCTGCCAGGAAAGGAAGGAGCAGATAATCTAATCTTAGGGGAGAGGTTTAGCTCATCTCCCTCCTCTCTGCTTTTCATAGGACAGGCAGGTCCTGTGAAGAGGCATCTAGACCCAAAAGTGGTGCCAACAGAGACATTTCTTCCTGAAAAATAATATTAGCTGCTCTTAATGTGCAGCTGTGTTACATTTGTTTCCTATAACTGGTGAACTGACTTCAAAGCTTCTTTGTACTCCATTACACTGTGTCAATGCCAGTGATGCTGGGACCCTAGCCCCAGCCCACCCAGAGTAAGGGTGAGACATAGATGAGCATCCCTGCTGAGTACAATGCATGGGTAAGAATGATTTTTTTTTTTAAAGTTGGATCTTTTATTTTTTTTTAAGCCCCCATGACCATATCAAAATGATGGTGCCAAAATGTCCTCGTTCACACTTGCCAGGTGACCTTAACCACTCACATGGGTTCAACAGAGTCTTAGTTTCCTTAACTGTAAAAGGGAGATCACGATCCCTGCCTTAATTACCCCCCAAATTTATTTCAGGTGGGAATGAAATGATGCTGTGAAAGCCCTTTCTTAAGTGGGTTCACTAAATGAAAGCTGATGGTACCTCTCTATTTATAAAATAAAACCACAGAAGTCTAGAGGCATAAGAGGCAGTGATGACTACAGAGCTAGCTGGCCTCCTGACTGCTGGCTCAGTGTTCTCTCTGAAGCATTACTACATCCAGAAAAGGATGGATGGGGGGTTCCAGTTCCAAATCCTGGCAGATCCTCTACTCCCATACACCAGCTAGCCGCCTTCCACCCTAACCCCTGAAACTGGCACATCTCCTCTACAGAAATTAAGGAGCCTATAATTTCCTCTAGCGAAGGGAGAAGGTGATGGCATAGATCATAGAACAAAACAGAGTGATGAGTTTCGGGAGTCCCAGGCATGGTGGCAGTTCCACAAAGAAAACTGGGGAAGCTGTGGGGATAGCGGTGAATGGAGCTTGCAGAGCCACTGCTATTGTGCCAGCAGGCCCCACAGTTGGCATGAAGGTGCAGTCAGGGTGGACAAGGGGAGAGAGTGGAAGGGTAAGCCTGTGTCTGGAGCCTACCGCCTGCACGGCCAGGAGAGCCCCAGGACTCGGGAATGCTGCTGCGCCTTGGAAGTTGGTTCTGCCCCACCTTACTCAGTTACCTGGTGAGGACCTCATGTTTCCCACGTGCAACAAGGGCAGCATGATACAGTGGGTGGAAATGGGAAAGGATCTAGGAGCTTCTCAGAAACCCAGAACAAAAGGAGCTGAATGTGCCCTGGTCAGCAAGCTTACAGTGGAAAACTTCAAAGCCTTGACGAGCACTCACTCTGTGCCAGTCACTTTATTTCTATTATCTGTGTCCAAGTTTGACTGGTGCTCAATAAATCCTTGATTAATTGAACTAAATTGAAAGCTAGCAAACAATGGCCATTTTTCTCTAGAGGCTACATAGCAATTTCACACATATTTCCTCATTTGAACCTCACATCAACCCTGAGAGATAGTGCTATTTGTACCCCCATTTTACAGATTAAGAAACTGAGGCTGAAAGAGCAATTAAGTGACTTGCCTAAGGTCACACAGTTAACAAGTGGTGGAGGAATTAGTAGGGAATTCAGGAGCCCACCTTAAAGAGAAGAGCTGCCTATGCTGACCACAGACATTTCTTCATCTCTGCTGATATTTTGCCGAGAAGGGCTGGGGGCTTCCACACACGTGTGTCCTTACTCATCCTACTCGGATACGCACATCTACTGCCCACTCCCCACCCCACAGTCCCCCAGGCTGCCCTCTTTGTCATCTTCACCCATCTCTCCGTGAGGCTGGGAGTTGTTTGTGAAAGCTGGGAATTGCCTGAGCCACCGTCCTGAGCCCTTCTCAGATGGCATCCCGTCTAGAGATCCCAGAGATCACAGAGAAGACACACTTACTTTTAGTCACTTCCTTCTCTCCTACTGACCGGGTTTCAGGGGCACAGCCTGCTGACCAGTCGGTGGCCACTGTCTTTCTGGAAGTTGCCAGCTGGGCACTGGATGCTGCTGTCAAAACTGAAACTGTATGTTGTTCTGGACCCACACCTGTATTGAGCTCTTAAAGGGACACTGTCCTGCAGGCACAGTGGCCAGCTAGGGGCACGTGACCCTTACCAATCCCTTGCTTTCCTTTGCTTTCAGCTTTCCTGGCTGGCTCCATTTGCTTCCCCTTGACCTTAGGAAAACTCTGTTGCTTTGGTATCCTCCATCATGGCAGCTGCAGGATGCGGGGCAGAGTGCCAAGTGTGAAAATCCTGTTCTACCTCTTTCTAGTTGCAAGACCTTAGGCAAGTCATCTTCATACTTTTTTTCATATGAAAAATAAGGATAATAATGCCATAAGCACAGGTTAAGCAGATATCAGATCCAAAACACCCAGCCCAATGCAAGGTGTGACATTGCTGTTCATTTGGATGGGTACAGAAGGCAGCAATGGTGCTTTTAGTCCTTGGCCTCCCCAGTCACTCGGGAGTCCCCCTGACTCCCAGGATATGTAGCCTGGATTAAGTCCACCCTTTACACACCTTCTACGGAGCCCCATACCAGCCCAGGAGCTTCTAGAAACTGGCGGGCAGAGCTTCCAGGAAACTTGGGGGACCGTGGCTCTTCCCTCTTTCTCCCTGAAGGAATGAAAGACTCTGGCTGCTCCTGGGATCCCCTGAAAATGCCTGACCTAGGGGTCTTGTTAGGGCCTTGGGCTGCTCCACGGCAGGGAGGAAGCAACTTGCTGAGCTGGGGTAGCAACCTCCTTCCCTACCTCAGCCAGTCCATGGTGGTTTCCCAGGACCTGACCTGGTTGGGACTCCTGGGAGCTCCTAAATTGATTTTAGTGGTCCTGTGTCACACAAGTGAAACCCACTCCCCAAACACACACACACACGGAAGCCCGGCCCCATCCTACCTGTGTGGGGCTGAACCAGGTTCTCTGTAAAGTATCCTACAGGCCAAACCCCAGAAGGAGAAGGAAGAAAGGAGAAATAGAGCACTGGCGGAGAACAAGGCAGTCAGAGCCCCGGGTCTTATTTCACTCGCTCAGGGTATTAATCCACAATCACAGATGTGGATGGCAAGGAGCAAAACTATTTTCAAATTCGGAGCTTAATTTCAGACCCTAAGCTCATAATCGATCTGATGCAAGATAAAAGTTACCTGGTTGGGAGCGGACGTGGCTCAAGCGGTTTGAGTGCCAGCTTCCCACATACAAAGTCCTGGGTTCCATCCCCTGCTCCCATACTTAAAAAAAAAAAAAAGAAAAGTTACCTGGTCACCTCCAGGCAAATTCAGTCCAATTCAATTATTTCTCAGTCACTTCCTTCCAGATTTAAAACTCAGTCTCATTCTGGATTTCCTTTAATTTTTGCCTCACTTCTCTTTTCTGGAGTTTATGTTAAGTCTGGTTAAAGAGCCATGAGAGGGAGGGTGGCTTTTGCTGACATTACTGTGGTGGTGAGACGTAGTGACCCCATTCTTTTGGCTTTAATTGGTCTCGGTGTTTTGTGGGGTTTTTTTTTTTTTT
>JAQZBX010088827.1:0-12712 GCA_029593785.1 Cabassous unicinctus
TCCCCAAAGCATCTCCTTCATTCAGCTTCTTGCTCTTCCTCCATTGTTTTTGTGAGAGAGTTGAAGCCTGCTTACCTACTCCAAAACCAATTTCCTGGAAGTCCTAGGCAGCTTCTAAGCTAAGGATTTTGAGATGAGGATATTATTGTGGGTTATTGGGGTGGACCTCATGTAATAACAAGGGTCCTTATATGAGGAAGGCAGGAGGGTCAGAGTCAGAAAAGGGGGTTGATGCAGGGCCACATGCCAAGGAATGTGGGGAAAAAGCTAGCAAATGACAAGGAAACATGTTTTTCCCTAGAGCCTCCAAAAGTAATGCAGCTCTGCTAACCCATTTTAGACTTATGACTTCAAGAACTGTAATTAATAAATTTGGGCTGTTACAAGCCACTAAATTTTTGATAATTTGTTATAAAGCAATGCAAAGCTAATACTCTATAACAAGCCCCATCCCAAACATTTCTCTATTTTTATTATTAACATTTCAAACACAAAGAAACCTTGAAAGAAGTTTACAGTAAACACCTCTACACCCACCACTAATAGTCTACAATAAAGATATTATTATACTTGATAAACAGTATAACATCTGTTTTAGTTCTTGGCTGCTTAAGCAAATGCCATGCAATAGGTTGGCTTAAACAACGGGAATTTAATGGCTCATGATTATGAGGTTAGGAAAATGTCCAAATCAAGAAATCATCCAAGCACTGCTTTCTTCCCCAAGACTGTGTCACTCTGGAACTGGCTGCTGGTCATCCTTGGTCCTGGGATCTTCTGTCACATGGCAGTGCATATGATGGACTCTCCTTTCTCTTCCAGATTCTATTGCTGTTCAGCTTCTGGCTGTTCCCTCTGTGGCTTTTTCTCTATATCTGTCTGTATTTCATTCTGTTTATAAAGGACTACAGTAATAGGATTAAGACACATCCTGATTTAGGTGGACCACTCCTGAACTGAAGTAACTTCATCAAAATGACCTACTCACACTGGGTTCATACCCACAGGAATGAATTAAGTTTAAGAACATACTTTTCTGAGGTACATACAGCTCCAAACTACAATATATTGACCAATCCATTAATCCATCTTAGTTTTAAGCATTCTAAGGTAAATTACAGATTACCTGTAAATTTTACCTTAAATACTTCATCACACATATTATCTACAGTTTAATGTTTGTTTATAGTTGTTTTTAATTAGCCAAGAATATTTGCATAAAATGAAACACACAAATCTTAAGTGAACATCTTTTGAGTTTTCACAAATGCTGCGTTTGCCTGTTTAGCTCAAACATATATCAACATATAGAACACTAATATCACCCCAGAAACTTCCCTCAGACTCCTTCCCAGTCAATCTCTACCCACCTTTAGAGTCAATCCTTATTCTATTTTTTCCCAAAGTAGAATAGTTTTGCCTGTTTTCTAATTTCCTATAAATATACACATACAGTAGTAATAATTTTATAAAGATTCTTACAAAAGAATCTTAGCATATGAGATTTATCCATGCTGTTACACTTGTCACAAATTTGTCTCTTTTAATTGCTGAGTATCATTTCATTGTATGAATATAACCATTTTTGTTTATGCATTCTTCTACTGATAGACACCTGAACTATGCCCAGTTTTTGGCTATTGTGAATAAAGCTGCTAAAACATGTAAAAATATTTATGTAATCTTTCATTTTGTGGAAGTATATATGTAGACATGGAATTGCTGAATTTTAGGTTAGATGTATATTTAGTTTTATTAAAAACTGCCAGAAATTTTCCCAAAGTTGCTTTATTTATACTCCAAACAACAAAATATAAGATTACTAATTGCTCCATGTATTTGCCAATGTTTAGTTTTATTAGACTTTTCAAAAAAATTTAGCCTTTCTGTTGAGTGTATACTTCTATCATTGTGAATAATAATGCTGAGCTTTTCTCATGACATTACTGGCTATTTCTTTATCTTCCTATCTTCTTTCATGAAGTGTATGTTCAAATTATTTCCCTATTTTTATTGTCATTTGTCTTTATCTTTGAGTGACAGAAATATTATATGTGTGTTTATTTATATGTTTATCTAAATATATATGCATTTGCTATCAGTTCTTTCTTTTTAGATGTAGAATTTGCAAATATTTTCTGCCATTCTATGGAATACCTATCTATTTTTAAAGGTCCTATTTAATGTATAGTTGTTTTTAACTTTAATAAGGACCTATTTATCATATTTTTCTTTATGATTACTAATTTCTGTAACTTGCTTAAGAAAACTTTGACTTCTGCCAAGTTAGAAAGATATTCTCCTATTTATTCTTCTGAAAAGCTGCATGATTTTGGCATTTAGTTTAGGTTTATGATGTATATTAAATTAATTTTTAAGTGTGGTATTTGATAGAGGTCAAGTTTCACTTTTTTCACAACTAAATAATCATTTATTCTATCGCCTTTTTTCCATTTCTTTACTGAAGAGGTTTGGTACTTTGTTAACAATCAGATATTTATATAAGTGGGGGTCTATTTCTAAAATCATATTTCTGCTCCATTGATCTATTCATTGATCTTTAGGCTTATAAGTGTGGAAGTCTTGTAGTGTAAGTCATCCAGCTTTATTTAACATTTTCAAGATAGGTTTAGGTATACAAAGTCTTTTTTATATCCAAATAAAACTGACTGATGGAATTAAAGCTGTGATTGTATTGCATCCATAGACCAAGTTGGGGAGAATTGCTATCCTAAAAAAAATTTAGTCTTCCAATGCATGAACATGGTTTACCTATCTGTGTATTTATTGTTTTATTTCTCTTAGCATTATTTTGTGCTTTTTAGTGTAGAACTCTTATAATCCTTCTTAAAAATCCTTAAATATTTTGTTTGTGATGCTATTGTAAATGGATTTTTAAATTTCATTTTTATTTCTGTTGTTAGTTTATAAAATTTGATTGATTTTTAATACTGTGTATCTCATAATCTTGCTAAGATTACTCATTGGTCCTAGGAGTTATTTTGTAGGTTCATTAGTACTTTCTACATAGGTAATCATGCCATCTGCAAATAGAAACATTTTTATACCTCACATTTTATTTCTTTATCTTGACTTATTACAATGATTAGAACTTCTCATTTAATATTGAATAGAAATAAGGAGAGGGCATCTTTACCATGTTCCTGAACTAAAATGAAAATGTTAAATTATTTACCATTAAGTATGTTATTAATTATTTGCTGTTTCTAAAGAATCCTTTCCAGATTGAAGAAGTTTCTATATATTTCTAATCTGCCGGGAGGTTTTTATTTTTTAATCAAAATGGGTGTTACTCTCAAATATATTTTACTTAATATGGAATATATTAAAAAGGAATTTTTCAAAACAAAAAAGCAATAGTCCATACAGACCATGTAACTGGCTGTGTAATCCACCACCTCAAAGGTTAATCCATTTACAGTGCAGGCAAGAAATGAAAAGGGCCATTATAAAAGCATAAGAATAAGTGTCAATCTCCATAATAATATATACTGTTTTCCATGGTGCTATTGTTCTACACACTCTAACAGTTTTTAATTGGTTCTAGTTTGATTATTTATATTTGTGAGTCTTTGTTTTCTCATCTACATAAGGGTGAATTCCTTTATTGCCATTATTCTACTCTATCTGCATACCAATCCTATGGCACATTTTTCACTCCTAATTTCTTCTTGCTTCCTCCCTATACTCATGACCTTTGCACATTCTGTTTCCTCTAAATAGAATGCTTCTTGTCTTCCACACAGCCACAGATTAATTTCTTTCATCCTCCAGTAAAAAAATATCTACACTATTCCTCAAAGTAAGCTTTTCTGATTTTCAAACTTTATTGTCATTGTACATGGTTTTACATTATCCTGCTTCTGTTTTTTAATAACACTATTTAGCATTTTCTTCCAATAATTTATAGCTTTATACTACAAATTTTATAAATATAGACTTTATTTTTGCATGATCTGAGGAAGAAATATATATTTTTCATATGATATTGAGCTCTTCCAAAACAATTTATTGAAATATTTCTTTTTCTCTTCCATTTGAATAGAAATACTATTTTTATTTTACAGAAAAATTTCTCTGCATGTATGCTTTTTTGTTAGAATTTATTTGATTATACTTATATTTGTCTTTTCCTCCAACAATATCACTCCATTTAAAATAATTATAAGTTTATAGTTTTGCTATCTGATAAACAAATTTTGAAATCTTGGGGGAAATTTCTTAGCTATTCTTGTACATTATTTCTTCTATGTAAGCTTTAGAATCTACTTGAAAATTTCATGAAAAATGGGATTTTAGTTCGAGAACACCAATATCTTTTTTTTTGTTACAAATACATTTTATTGATACATATTAATAAAGCATAAATCCATCCAAAGTGTAAAATGAATGGTATTCAATATAATCACATAGTTTTGCATTCATCACTTCAATCATTTTTAGAGAATTTTCATTATTCCCGTAAAAATAATATGAAAAACAAAAACCAAACAAACAAAACTCAAATATCTCTCAATCTCTCTATGCTTCCCGAATGATACATAACTGCTATAATGTTTCATTCTCTCTAGTTTATTTGTATTTATATTTTGTAAAAAGTCTTTTATATGCAATATCACCCATTTTCATATTTTACATGAGATTTTGTTGCCAGATTTTCTCTAGGTTTTTGGCTATGCTACAAAAAAAGAATTAAAAAGCACACCAGTTCAGTTAGGCCAGTAGTTTATTAAGGAACTGAGAGAAAAGAAATGGGAGAAAATAACAGATTATGGGTCCCCAGTATACTTGAAGGTTAGTCCAGGCAGAGAGAGGAAAAGGGCTAAAAAGGGCTAATTTACAGACTACAAGTCCCTCTTACAGATTGCAAGTCCATATTACAGATTACAAATCCCCAGGTCTACTTGCATGCTGGTCCAGGCAGGGAGAGAAAGGGCATAACAGGCTGATTTAGCTTCCACGCTTACTTTTTAAATCATTAATGATTCCACCCCTTTGCTAATGTCAAGGGAGGAATCTCAGTTGTTTGCTGTTTTGATTGGTTACCCCACCCATCAATGTCTGGGTGGGAGGCCTTTTGAGAATATCTGGGGCTTTTCCTTGATGCCAGACGAAATCCCATTCCAAATGGGGAATTCTCGCAAGGTTCTTCCAGTTCTTGTAGGGTCTTTCCTTTAGGGATGGTTCCTATGGCCACATGTTTCATAGCCATGGTTTTCTGCCAAGTTCTAGATTCATCTTTATGTTCCCTAATCTATCCTGCCTCACGTTCACTATGTTATGCAGTCCCTTGTTACTTTTTTTTTTTAACAAATCAATTTCATTGATACATTAATAACGCATACGATTCATACAAAATATACAATCAATGGAATTTGGAAAATCACATAAATGTGCGTTCATCACTTCAATCATTATTAGAGCATTTTCATTATTTCTATAACAATAATAAACAAAAAACAGACAAACATACAAGAAATATCCTCACTTCTCAATCTCTCTCTGTTTACCCTGTGTACATAGCTGCTATTTCTGGCTATTCTTGCACAATTATTTATTTGTTTATTAGGCAGTTTTATTGACATATATTAACATACCATATGATCTATACAAAGTGTATAATCAATGGATTTTAGTATAATCACAGTGTACATTCATCATCACAAAAATTTTAGAACAAATTCATCACTCCAAAAAGAAAGACTCCAAACCCCTTAGCATTCCTTCCCCAGCCCTATATAGCCACTAATCTAATTTCATCTTTATAAATTGATTTATATTTACATTTTAAATAAATGGAGTCATAAAATACGGAGTACTCTGTATTTGGTCTCATTCACTTAGTATAATGTTTTTTTTCCCTCTTGTAGTAACATCTTGTAGTATTAAACTACATTTGTTCAGCTTCAAAGAGAAACAGTCTTATATATGCAATTTTACCCATATTCATACTTCACATAATATATTTATATTTCACATAATATATTTACTTATAATAGCATAATCATATTTGTCCTTTTGTGTCTAGCTTGCCACACTCAACATAATTTCCTCCAGGTTCATCCATGTTGTTATATATTTAACAATGTCATTTCTTCTTACCACTGCATAATATTCCATCATGTGTATAGCTCACAATTTGTTTATCCATTCTTCAGTTGATGGACACCTGAGTTGTTTCCAACTTTTGGTTATTGTGAATAACACTGCTATGAACATTGGTGCAGATACCTATTCATATCACTGCTCTCAGTTCTTCTAGGTATATACCTAGCAATGCTATTGCTGGGTCAAATGGCAAGTCTATATTCAAATTCTTTAGGAAGTGCCAAACAGTCCTCCATGTTCTTTAAAGTGCATGGTAATATGCACTTTACCATATTGAGAAACCTTACTTCTATTCCTATCTTTTGGAGTGTTTTATCAAGAAAGGGTGCTGTGTTTTGACAAATGCCATTTGTGCATCAATAGAGAGGATCCTATGAATTTTCTTCTTCAATTTAACAATGTGGCTTATTACACTAATTGATTTTCTTGTGTTGAACCACCCTTGCATACCTGGGATAAAATTCACTTGATCAAGGTGTATAATTTTTTTAAATGTGCTTCTGGATTTGGTTTGCAAAAATTTTGTTGAGGATATTTGCAATTATATTCATTAGAGATATTGGTCTGTAATTTTATTTTTTATAGTATCTTTATATGGTTTGGGTATTAGGTTGATATTGGCTTCATAGAATGAGTTTGGTAGCATTCCTTCATGTTCGATTTCATGGAAGAGCTTGAGCAAGATCGGTATTAGTCATTTTTGAATGATTGGGAGAATTCACCTGTGAAGCCTCTGTTCCCGGGCTTTTCAACTTTGGGAGGTTTTGGATAACTGTTTAAATTTCTTCACTTGTGATTAGTTTGTTGAGGTCTTCTATTTCTTCTAAATTCAGTGTAGGCAGTTCATATATTTCTAGGAATTTGTCCATCTCATCTAAATTTTCTAGTTTTTTGGCATACTGTTGTTCATAGTATCCTCTTATGATCTCTCTTATTTCTTCAGGGTCAGTGGTAATGTCCTCTTTCTTATTTCTGAATTTATTTATTTGCATCTTCTCTCTCTTTTCTTAGTTGGTTTAGCTAAGTGTTTGTCAATTTTGTTGATACTCTCAAAGAACCAACCTTTGGTTTAGTTGATTCTCTTTATTGGTTTTTTGTTCTTAATTTCATTTATTTCTGCTCTAATCATCACACTTTCTTTCCTTTGGCTTGGTTTAGGATTAGTTTGATGTTTTCTAGTTCCTTCTGGTGTGCAGTTAGATCTTCAATTTTAGCTCTTTCTTCTTTTTTTAAAATATGTTTTTATTGAAATATATCATTCATACATGAACATGCATAAACAATAAGTGTAGAGTAAAGATTGTGAACTTACAAAATAAACATACATAACATCATACAGGGGTCTCATTCATCACCCCTCCACCAACACTTTGCATTGTTGTGAAACATTTATTACAAACTATGCAAAAGCATCGTCAAAATACTACTACTAACTATAGTCCCTATCTTATATTTGGTGTATTTTTCCCCCAACTCACTCTAATTTTTAAAAATATATTTTATCACAGAGGTTGTGAACTTGCAAAACAATCATAGACATGTGTAGAATTCCCATACAACGTCCCTTCACCAACACATCACACTGTGCTGGAACATTAGTTACAGATGATGATATAATATCATCAGGCTATTAGCACCAACCATGGTCCATAGCATACATTTGGCATACTTTTTCCATACACCTCCATTATCAACACAGTACATCTTTGGCATTGATGCAAGAATATTATAGTATTGCTGTTAACCACAATCTATAGGTCACACCAATTGCAGTTTTCCCATGATTCTCCACATTCCCACCACCCTGCAATAGTGATGTACATCTACTCTAGCTCACAGAAGGGCACTCTTGCATTTGTACCCTCAACCACATCTCTCATCTGCTTCTGGGTTCAGTGTATTATTCAGTCCCTAGATTATTCTTTAGCTTTCTTTCAATTGACATTTACTTCCTCGGACTACCCTTTACAGCCACAATCCCATTTATTGAACAGTTGCTACTCACTATAATGTATTACCATCAACTCTATCCATTTCCACAATTTACAGTCAAGTTAATTAAAGCTTCTACATACATTAAGCATCAACAGTTCCTCTCAACTCTCCTCTTATCTCCTAAAAACCTACACTCTAAGTTTTAAATCCATGTGTTTATTCCTCATATTTAGTTCATATTAATGAGACAGTGCAGTATTTGTCCTTTTGTGTCTGGCTTATTTCGCTTCATATAATGTCTTCAGGTTTCATCCATGTTATCACATGTGTCCCAATTTCATTTCTTCTTACTGCAGCATAGTATTCCATCATATGTATATACCACATTTTGTTTATCCATTCATTGGTTGATGGGCACTTGGGTTGTTTACATCTTTTGGCAATTGTGAATAACACTGCTATGAACATCGGTGTGCAGATGTCTGTTCATGTCATAGTTTTTAGTTCTTCTGGATATATTCCTAGTAGAGGAATTTTTGGATCCTATGACAGTTCTATATTTGCTTTTGGTATAAGGTTTAAGAATCTATCACCTACCACCAGGTCTTGAAGATGTTTCCCTACATTTTCTTCTAGGAGCTTTATTGTACTTTCTTTTATATTTAGGTCTTTGCTCCATTTTGAGTTAATATTTGTATAAGGTGTGAAATAGGGGTCTTCTTTCTTTCTTTTGTCTATGGATATCCAGTTCTTCCAGCACCATTTGCTGAATAAACTTTTCCTTCCCAGCTTGTTGCGTTTGACAAGCTTGTCAAAAATCACTTGGCCATAGATGTGAGGGTCTATTTCTGAACCATCAATTTGGTTCCATTGGTCTATGTGTCTATTTTTATGGCAGTTCCATGCTGTTTTTACCACTGTAGCTAGGTAATATGATTTAAAGTCTGGATGTGAGAGTCCCCCAACTTCACTTTTCCTTTTTAATATGTTTCTGGCTATTCGGGGCCTCTTACCCTTCCAGGTGAATTTGATAATTGTGTTTTCCAATTGTTTAAAAAATGCTGGTGGAGTTTTTATTGGAATTGCATTGAATATGTTTATCAATTTCTGTAGAATTGACATCTTAATGATATTTAATCTTCCAATCCATGAGCATGGAATGTTCTTCCAATTATTTAGGTCTTTTTAAATTTCTTTTAGCAAGGCATTATAGTTTTCTGAATAGAAGTGCTTTACATCTTTGGTTAAGTTCATTCCTAAATATTTGATTCTTTTCATTACTATTGTAAATGGAATTTTTTTCCTGACTTCCTCCTCAGATTGCACATTACTAGTGTATAGAAGCACCACTGATTTTTGTGTATTTATCTTGTATCCTGACACACTGCTGAAATCATTTATTAGCTCTAGCAGCTTTGTTGTAGATTTTTCAGGACTTTCTAGATATACAATTCTATCATCTGCAAATAGTGAAAGTATTATTTCTTCCTTTCCGATTTGGATGCCTTTTATTTTTTTTCTTGCCTAATTGCTCTAGCTAGAACCTCTAGCACTATACTGAGCAACAGTGGTGACAATGGGCATCTTTGTCTTGTCCCCGATCTCAACGGGAAAGCTTTCAGTCTTTCACCGTTGAGTACACTGTTAGCTGTGGGTTTTTCATATATGGTCTTTATCATATTGAGAAAGTTTCCTTCAATTCCTATTTTTTGTAGTATTTTTATCAAGAAAGGATGCTATATTTTATCAAACACCTTTTCTGCATCATTTGATAAGATTATGTGATTTTTCTTCATTGATTTATTAATGCGGTGTATTATGCTGATTGATTTTCTTGTGTTGAACCAGCCTTGCATGCTTGGTATAAAACCCACTTGATAATGATGAATAATTCTTTTAATGTGTTCTTGCATTCGACTGGCAAGTATTTTATTGAGGATTTTTGCATCTGTATTCATTAGAGAAATAGGTCTGTAATTTTCTTTGTTCATAATATCTTTATCTGGCCTTGGTATTAGAGTGATATTGGCTTCGTAGTGAGTTTGGTAGCGTTCCTTCTTGTTCAATTTTTTGGAAGAGCTTAAGTAAGTTTGGTATTATATCTTCTTTGAATGCTTGGAAGAACTCACCTGTAAAACCATCTGGTCCTGGGCTTTTCATTTTGGGGAGCTGTTTGATGACTGTTTCAATCTCTTTAATTGTGATTGGTTTGTTGAGGTCTTCTATTTCTTGTAGGGTCAGTGTAGGTTGTTTGTACTTTCCTAGGAATTTTTCTATTTTGTCTATATTGTCTAGTTTTTTAGCATAAAGTTGTTCATAGAATCCTCTTACGATCTTCTTATTTTGTGGGGTCACTAGTAATGTTCCTATTTTCATTTTTTGTTTCATTTATTTGCATCTTCTCTCTTTTTTTCTTAGTTAGTCTAGCTAAGGGTTTTAGCTAAGGGTTTGTCAATTTTGTTAATCTTTTCAAAGAACCAACTTTTGGTTTTGTTTATTCTCTCTATTGTTTTTTTGTTCTCAATTTCATTTATTTCTGCTCTGATCTTTGTTATTTCATTCCTTCTACTTGCTTTGGGATTAGTTTGCTGTTGTTTTTCTAGTTCCTCCAGGCGTGTAGTTAGGTTATTGATTTTAGCTCCTTCTTCTTTTTTAATGTAAGCATTGAGGGCTATAAATTTTCCTCTAGGCATCCCATAGGTTCTGGTATGTTGTGTTCTCATTGTCATTCATCTCGAGATATTTATTTATTTCTCTTGAAATTTCTTCTTTGACCTGCTGATTATTTAAGAGTGTGTTGTTTAATCTCCATATATATGTGTGTGAATTTTCCCTTTTTCTGCTGCTTGTTGATTTCCAACTTTATTCCATTATGATCAGAAAAAGTGCTTTGTATAATTTCAGTTTTGTTGAATTTATTGAGATCTGCTTTGTGACCCAACATATGGTCTATCTTGGAGAAAGATCCATGGGCACTTGAAAAGAATGTATATTCTGCTATTTGGGGGAGCAATGTTCTGTATATGTTTATTAGGTTTAGTCCATTTATCATATTATTCAAGCTCTCTGTTTCTTTATTAATCCTCTGCTCAGATGTTCTATCCAATGTGGAGAGTGGTGTATTGAAGTCTCCAACTATTATTGTAGAAATGTCTGTTTCTCTCTTCAGTTTTGCCAGTGTTTGCCTCATGTATCTTGGGGCATCCTGGTTAGGTGCATATACATTTATGATTTTTGCTTCTTCCTGGTGAATCATTCCTTTTATTAATATGTAATGGCCTTCTTTGTTTCTAATAACTGTTTTGCTTTTAAAGTCTATATCATATGATATAAGTATAGCTACCGCAGCTTTTTTTTAGTTACTGCATGTGTGGAATATGTTTTTCCAACCTTTCACTTTCAATCTATTGGTATTCAACAATCTAAGATGAGTCTCTTGCAGACAGCATATAGATAGCTCATATTTTCTTATACATTCCACCAGTCTATGTCTTTTGATTGGGGAGTTTAATCCATTAACATTCAATGTTATTGCTGTAAAGGCAGTTCTTACTTCATCCATTTTGATCTTTGCATTTTATCTGTCATTTTATTTTTGACACTTTTAGTTACTGTTACTGGTGCAGTCATCATTTCTAGACTGTCTTCCAGGCCTTTCTCTCCTGTCTTTTCTTTTCAGGCTGTAACACTGCCTTTAATATTTCCTGCAAAGCTGGTCTTTTTGTTATAAACTCTCGCAGTTTCTGTTTATCTGTGAGTATTCTAAACTCACCCTCATTTTTGAAAGATAATCTTGCTGGATAAAAAATTCTTGGCTGGCACTTCTTCTCTTGCAGTATCTTCAATATATCATACCACTGCCTTTTGTGCCTCCATGGTTTCTGATGAGAAATTGGCACTTAATCTTATTGGGTATCCCTTATATGTTATGCATTGCTTTTCTCTTGCTGCTCTCAGAAGTCTCTCTTTGTCTTTGACATTTGACATTCTGATTAGTATGTGTCTCAGAGTTGGTCTATTTGGATTTATTTGGATGAGAGTATATTGTGCTTCTTGGACACAGATATGTATGTCCTTCAATAGGGTTGGGAAATTTTCTACCATTATTTCTTCAAATATTCCTTCTGCCCCTTTTTCCTTCTCTTCCCTTTCTGGGCACCCATGACGTATATGTTTGCACATCTCTTGCTGTCATTTAGTTCCCTAAGACCCTGTTCAATTTTTTCTATTCTTCATCTGTTCTTTTGTATGTTTGCTTTTGGAGGTCATGTCTTCGAGTTCACCAATTTTTTCTTCTGCTTCCTCAAATCTGCTGTTATATGCCTCCAGTGTAGTTTTTTTTATTATTATTTTTTATTGTTGGTAAAAATCAAAAATTTTCACAATACATACCAATATTTGTAAAATGATATATAAATACATATGCATATATGTGCATTTGCTTACATAAATGTTATTACATATATATATATATATTTTTTTTTAAAGGTGCTTAGATTACCTAATTATTACTCAGAAATTACAGGGATTCCCATGTTCCCCACTTCCCACATCTCCCACAACATCCCACACCAACATCCTTCATCAGTGTGGCACATCACCCGCAATGGATATACACATCCTGGGGCCTTGCCACCAAGCATAGACC